>OW796115.1:3017007-3192817 GCA_941860345.1 Chrysodeixis includens
TGTTCTCTTGTTTTGGAAACTTTAAAGCATAATATACTAGTGTTGTTATATAACATTGTGTTGCAGTATTCCCTTAAGGAATACAGGTGTGTTGATGTTGCACAATGCGACAAATTTTGCTTAATGCTAGCGAAGAATGACGCGTTAAAGTTTGTGTCATATTGTAAGGCTATCTGAGTCTTAGTAATGATATGAGGATAAGCAATTTATAAAAATAGCTTGAATACCTATCTGAGTGCTTTTTTTTCGTACCGTTTTTTTTTTAAACTTATGAGAATACCAAGAGGAAATGGTGGGATGAGCTCGATTCAATTTCTCCAAACTGGCCCTAGTTAGGCATAGACCGGGATAGGTGGAAGGAGAGTAGGAAGACCTTTGCCCTGCAGTAGGACACTCACTGTTTATAATAATAATATGAGAATAGCCTTCTATGAACTCGTGAAAAAGTTAACACTTGTCAAAATATTTCTTATACGCTTAAAAGTATAACTTCTCAAAACCAAAGCTATTTTATGAAATGTAAGTTGAAATACAGAACGTAATGTGTTTTGAAACATCATTTTGTACCTGCACAATGGATTTCAGTATTTTCAATAATTCGACTGAACAATAATTCAACTGGCAAAATTGAATGAAGTTAAATCACGGTCTCGAAATAACGCTCCGTATATTGATACAAATACGGTAATACAATAAATAACAGCCCGTGTACCATGAACTCTTACAGGAGAGCTTTTTTTGTTGTGGAAGAGAGACCGCGCTCTACATTGTAGAGCGATCTCTCGCTCTCACAACTACAGCAGTGGACTTTTAAGATATCATAGTACAGGGTCAACACAGTGCATTGCTTTTGTTTTACTGTTTGTAAACATCGTCAATACTGGCAGTGATTTTAAATCCATTTAGGAGCTTTTCCTGAGAATAGAACCTCCTAGCTTGTAAGATATTTATTCTGATAGAGTCTTACTTGAAGGTAAAAGGTATTTTCATTTTATACTTTGACGGTACGTATTTTTAATTTAGTTAGTATCAAAGAAATATGAGTTTCTCAGAAGGATTTCTTAAGAAAACTGTCATGAAAATTATTTTTTTACTATTTAGTATTAGTAAAACTAATAAGTATTTATTTTATAATAAATCACTTACATGTTATTGATCCCATTGAAAAAACATTTATAAAAGTGTGGGAAATTGACAACAAAAAACCACTATATCGAAAGCTTTCAAAAACTAAACATCATTGAATTCTAACAATAAATTCGATACAACAAAAACAGCTTGAAACTCCATAATTCGTTTTTCAACCCTAACGACATCCGTGGGACACGAAACCACATCAAAAGTACAAGAAAAACACCTTCCCTGTTATCACGTATTTGACAAAAGGCAAACAACAGCAATGGCCAAAATTAGTACAGAAATTGCTGGGAAATTCCAACGTGCATTAGATAATTCTTGAGACAAAATCCGAACTAGCAATTAGACAGAAAACATTGAGCAACTTTATTTTTCTAGCCTATAGTGTCCCACTGCTGAGCAAAGGCCTCCCCCAGATCCTTCCAAGCCTTTCTGTCCTGCGCCGGATATTGCTATTGCAAAATACGTAATACAGCTGAAAACCCCGGTTATAAAGATTTCTGTATTCGTCAACCCTAGTTGTGATTCAGGGCGTGCCGTGGCCACAATGTTTGCAATAAAAGAGCAATACCGTGCGCGGCCACCGCACTGCCGCGATATTTGGCACCGTCGCTCTGCAGACCTGCAGGTGGATAGACGAGGGAGTTTATAATTTCGTTTCGACGATTCACGTTTGTTTCTTTATGTTTATGGGAAGTAAAAATGTTTGACGATAAGTGATCAGTACGTAGCAGGTAATACGTACAACAACATTTTATAGTCAGTATTTAATAAGTTTGTTTTTAAAATTAATGAGTAAGTAACGCCGTAAGTAGTCACGCAGAAATAATTGACATTTAAAATTGTTTTCTTATAAATGATGCATCCTTGAATTTTAATAACAATATCAAAATTAATATATTGTATTGGTATATAAAAAAACTTAAACATCAGCAACCTGTAGATTTCAATGAATCATCATTCCAACCACATTTTCAGTAAATACCAATCCTTATCAATTTCCAAATTTGAACTACCAATAACGGTCAAAATCTGGTGAACGTGTCGCATCGCCGCACACCCTGAATTATAACTAGGGTTGACAGAAAAATATGCGGGGCTAATGAATTCCAAACATTCCGCCGGCTCACCGAGGAAATCCAATAAAGCGAGGTGATTGAGAAAGCCAACTACACGCTTAATAAATATCCCGTTAGAAGCTTGCTTGATCAGGCTTGTTGGGAAAATATTTTGGAAGAGGTTGGTTTTGCTGCACTTTTGATGGAGGGTTAGAAGTTTTTGGAGAAATAGAATTTTGGTTTGCATGGTATACATGATGAATGTTTTGGAATGGTAAGTTGAAGAAGTTGTTTAGTTAAAAGATATAATTAAACAAAATGTACTTGGAATGTGCGAAAGATTGTGGTTTTTGAATGCTACGTTTGAGATAATGTTTAACATATAAGTACGTAGAATGTCTCAAGAAACTATGTTAATGTTTTAAGCTTTTAATGTATTCAAAGCTTACTAGAGACGATACACGTGAGATAAAGCGACAGTTACAGGTAAATAATGAAATTTGTGGAATCAATAGTAATGTGGCAATAGTAAGTTTTGGCTACAAATTAATGCTGTCTACATAGATAGTGTAGAAAAACCGATAAGGTTACTAAATGAAAAAAGAGTGCCAAAAGCAGATAAATTGTTTTCATCACTTAGATAAGCTCGGATGAATGTTTAAGTCATGACAAATGATAAAATGTCTGGACGCGAAATTCAAAGTTCTTAACCCCGACTGCTTTTTTTTCGGCAAATGTAGATCGCATTTAAAAAAAGTTTTTCTAAAAAAAAAACCGTCTGCTCCTTTGAACTCTACACTTTCATAGACAATTCATTAGTTTTTAAATGATCTCGAATAACGTAAACATAATTTAAATAATTAAAATTCAATAAAATAGGCCTTTAATTTCCTCTCAATTTTTTACAGTCATTTTATAAATTCCAGAAATCATATTTAAATATCCTTTCCACATTTAGTGCCACGTCTGAAATATTCCTTTACCTAGTACCCAACGGCATTGAGGCTAGAGATTGTTGCTATATTGAAAACTTTGCATTTGAACGCCGGTCCCATGTTGAGTATTCTGTGAACCAGTTGCCTTGTTTGGATCCCTGTCTATATTACTAAAAACTGGAGTGGACTAGGTTTTTGTAATACGAGTGTTTTTCTTTTTCTATTCTATGGGAATTATCAGTTGCATATTTTGCCTTATTAGTTCCAAATAATTTTGTTTCAGCCTTATCCCTAACCACAAAATAATATTAGTGTCAAGAAGTTCAAATAAAATTTTAAAAAAAATGGTATTGATTGATTTTAATATAAATCGTGTAATGTACTGTAAGATTCAAGTTATTTAATTGTCGTTTTAAGCAGTTTAAGTATTAAGCACAAACAATTAGGGCTCTTTCAATTTAGACGTTTCGTGTCGTACGGCTGCCGCACGTTAACCGTGCCGCTGGTTATAGCCCGCTGCCGTACCGCTGCGGTACGTTAGCCGTCCGACACCAAACGCCTAAATTGAAAGCGTATCTGACTGCCGTGCGTTTGTATGTTAGTGTTGTTTTGAATTCATGTGACAGCAGTGTAGCCATGGACTCTGACGAAGAAACATTACTGTTAGTGTTCCTGTTAAAAAATATCAAACAGAAACAAAACGCCGCGCCCGTAAAAGAACACTACCGATGTTTTCATTAACATGTAATTTTGGTGATTTCCATATTCTTTATCCTAGGTTAAAACAAGACCCAAGCAAATTTTTTAATTACTTAAGAATGTCAAGAGAATGTTTCTACGAATTACTTGGACGTAATTCAATTTCATTTATAAATTCTTCCACGTCTATATCATCCATTTTAAGCAAATAATAAACATGAAAATTCAATGAAATTAGCTGTCACGTTTAGTCACCGCACTATTTAACAGCGAAATGAACACGTGGAGCTTGTGACGTTGCCGTCCTGTCGTCGTGCGTTCTCGGTACCGACACCGCACTGTTGCCGCACCGTACGATTTGTATGAAAACAAATGACCGTCCGTGCACCGTACGACAAACGCACCGTTTCGGCACTGCTGCGGTCCGACACGATACGGCTAAATTGAAAGAGCCCTTAGGGCTCTTTCAATTTAGACGTTTCGTGTCGTACGGCTGCCGCACGTTAACCGTGCCGCTGGTTATAGCCCGCTGCCGTACCGCTGCGGTACGTTAGCCGTCCGACACCAAACGCCTAAATTGAAAGCGTATCTGACTGCCGTGCGTTTGTATGTTAGTGTTGTTTTAAATCCATGTGACAGCAGTGTAGCCATGGACTCTGACGAAGAAACATTACTGTTAACATTTATTAACAAATTTTATTAACATTACTGTTAATAAAATTTGATTGAAATAAATAGTTACCTGCTGTGTTTTTTTCACCAATATTTTTATTTTTAAATCCTTTATAAATTTTTCACATATACCTTCCCAAGCATTTTTTGTTTCCGTGCGATTACTGTGTTTGTCGCTTTTGGAGTTCCATATAGCAGGACGTAATTCAATTTCATTTATAAATTCTTCCACGTCTATATCATCCATTTTAAGCAAATAATAAACATGAAAATTCAATGAAATTAGCTGTCACGTTTAGTCACCGCACTATTCAACAGCGAAATGAACACGTGGAGCTTGCGACGTTGCCGTCCTGTCGTCGTGCGTTCTCGGTACCGACACCGCACTGTTGCCGCACCGTGCCATTTGTATGAAAACAAATGACCGTCCGTACACCGTACGACAAACGCACCGTTTCGGCACTGCTGCGGTCCGACACGATACGGCTAAATTGAAAGAGCCCTTACTACACCTACGCAAAAACTAGATTGAATACCTCTCAAAATAAATCGCCATACGAACAAAAGCTTAACTTAACGATTCTCGATATTGGCTCGAGACAATCTCATTTTTATCGATACTAT
The DNA here is from genome assembly GCA_941860345.1 of Chrysodeixis includens. Classification (NCBI taxonomy): domain Eukaryota; kingdom Metazoa; phylum Arthropoda; class Insecta; order Lepidoptera; family Noctuidae; genus Chrysodeixis; species Chrysodeixis includens. The sequence continues at coordinate 3,022,133 of OW796115.1, forward strand.
AATTCACTAAGGGCAGTATAAAAGTTAAGGGCAAGTTTAACTGTTAGCAGTTTAGGAATCGGGCCAAAGTTTCGGGTTCCTGTTAAAAAGAAGCCATTACAGTAACTAATGGCCTTGTGATGTCCGAAGCAGTCGATTACTTCAATTAACAGTTCTGTTGAATGCAATCGACATTGATAGAGTTGAACTGGTTTGTGGTCCTTATTTTAATAGGGGTAAGGTTTATTTTAATTGCTACGGTCATTAAATGCTCTATTATAATAGACTTCGATAAATTCGAATGGAGATTTAATGTTCAGTAGGAATTCGAACTTGAAATTGATATATAGGAAGCTAAATTTTGCAAAAGAGATAGAATTAAATTAAACTTTAGTTAACTGCAGCGCCGATTGCAGTTAATTTTTCATTATTTTAATAGCATTTAAATCGAGAAACAACTAACTTACTAAGACCAATAATTTAATTTAATAACAACAAAAATTATTTAGAAAGATTACTGGCTACCACCAACAAAAAAAAAACAACCAAGCGTAAACCTTAACTTTTTTATTCGGAAAAATTCAAAGTTATCCGTGTACAGTATGAAAGATTGTAAATTACAACCCTGAGATAAATTAGCTTCAGAAACAAAAGTTGCAGACAAGTTGAAAGATACCTTAGAACTTGAAGATAGAGTTCTCAATCGAGTGTATCCTGATCATCAAAGATCACGTCAAACAGTCCGAATAAGGTGAAACGTGCCTTCATTTGAATTTTAGTGTGTTGGAATCCGATATTGAAGTTAAAGGGGTTTCTGCTGTTTCTTTTAAAGTAATTGGTAAAGGAACAATGTTTATTGAAGGGTAAAATGGAAAGTTAATGATGTATTTATTTTCAGCTTTGTTAGAAGTTAATTTAAGTGTCTCGGCCACAATCGACTGAAGCCAGGAAACGTAATTGGGAATGTTTTATTAAATCAACTTATTTTATTTAAGACAACTTGTCTCTAGAAATACTAGTTTTAAGAATTGTAATAAGAGTAGTCATGAAAAAGGCTTACCCTTGACTTTTAATTGAGTTGTTACAGAATAGCCGAGTGGTATAAGTCCCCTAGCCAATTTCAACTATGCGCGACGTATAGCGAGTTCGAACTCCGTGTAAAACAAATAAAATGTTCAATCCACAAACGCGTGTTCTGAGTCTCACCCGCGACACAAGGATTGAATTCCTCAGTGCGAGATTCATTTAAAAAAACGCGCTAGATGAAATCAAGATAAGAACAGTACCCAATCACTTGAAATACTAACCTACCTTACTGCAACAACAACTTTCTCTAAAGGTCTGAGACAAAAATAACCAGATCCCATTGAATCTAAATCAAATAATCAGAAGCATGCTGCTTACGTCATCCAAGCCAATTTGCCTCTGTTTACGACAGGTGTCCTTCGTGCTTCACGCATTGGTAAGCAAGCCCTTTTGTTTATCCCTACGTGGTGTACCTTCTTCCTTAGTTAAGGTAGAATGGAAAAAAAAACGTTCAAGGTTGTAGGTTAAAAAAAGGAAGTTAGAAAGGGTGTAGTTTAAAAAAATACACGAACGGTATAATAGTTTTTTTTTTTGCAATTTGTAGGGGTAAAAAAAATACTCGATTCTTGTTATTACAGTAAAAGACAAAATAGAAGGTATTAAAATGATCTTTACGTCTTCCATAAGCAAAAAAAATAAAATTAGTAACGAAGATGTACATTGTCTTTTGGTGTAGTTGAATAGAAAAAAAGATTCCGACGATTTGAGAACCCCTTCTTTCTTTGAAATCGGTTACAAAAAAGAAAATAATAAAACACAACTTTACAATCTTAATCATAAATCGCCCCTCACATCTCAAAAATTACACCCAGACACAGACCAAAATTGATCGTGCTCATCACACAAACATTTGTTCTGGGTAGGAATCGAACGCACAACCTCTGGACGGTATTTAACCAATAGACCAACAGGCCTGACAAATCAACTCTCCTTAACGACATAACTTTAAAATAAATGTCGTTCACTCCTGTCAGCTGATATCAAGCACTCTTGAATGACACGAGTCCCTTTCTTCCGGGACATTTAACTTGGGCCCTACCCTCCGGATTTATGATGCAAGTCCGTATTACAAGCCATAAAATGTATTTGTTACGGTAGTTATAACTTGCGACTATTGATTTGGTTTGGAACGGTTTACAGAGGGTCATTCGTGTATACATGCTTCAAAGGTTCCAATGTTGAGTTTTCTTTCTTATTTTCTTCTGCCTTAGGAGGGACGCTACAAAACCTGCCGTACAAATTAATTTAAAGGTTGTCTTTTTAGTGTCCCTTAAAAAAACGTTTAAGTAAAGCATTTTTTCCAGAGTTATGTTCACACTCAAAGCATTTAATATGCGACGCCCAAATGCCTGATGTTTTGTAGCATCGAGCGTTGGATATGAAAGTACAAAGTTAATTAACAAAATACACAAACAGTGCCAAACTTTTACATTCTTTTATTTTCTTTTCAGAAATTTTGTAATGTAGTTTAAATAGGACGTCTGCTCTGTTAATTGACATTTGATAATCTTTCAGTACTTCATTCAAAAGTCTTAATTAGTTTCAACTAACGGGCGACCACGACTCACCCAATAATCCATCTACGTATTTTAAATTCCAAACTTAAGCCCATACATTAAAACACAACAATTAATTATGAATACGAGTTAATAATATCTCCAGCGGCTTTTACTTTTACATAAAGATAAATTTCAGTGAATAATTTACTTTTAAAGCTGAGTGTTGGCTGGGGATAAATTTTATAGCTATCACTTGGACAAAATGTCGGTATTAACATCGGACGGGCGTTTCATAAAGTAATCATTTGTTTTCTCTCGGCCTTCGCTGACTTCAAAAATGGTGGTTTATTTTAATTGTTTGAAATGTTGAATTGATTTTGTTTTTTGTTCTGGTGTCTATTGTTTTAGATTTATCTGTCTTTAAAATGAGTATAGAATTATTTTGTTGGATCAAAATGCTTGAAAACAATGAACGACTAAGGAAAACACTATATTCTTTTGTTTTCTTCTTTAAAACATACTTTTGCGTATTACAAGCCATAACACGAAAAAAAATATTAGTAATTTGATTTAAAAAATTCTTACAAAAATGGTCACTAGACGATGAGACGATACAGCATACACTTACACCCAACACCATAAGACCTATTGTGGATAACAACTGACTGCACGGATAGTCGAGTGGTATAAATCACTACGCCAATTATCACTATAACAAACGTGTCGCGGGCTCGATACTCGCGTAGGATAAAAATTAATTGTACGATTCACAAAGACTTGTTTTTAGTCAGGGTGTCTTTTTGCATGCGAATCGAATGTTTCTGAAACCCCCCCGCGATATAAGGATTAATTTCGGGAGTCGTTTTTTTTTTAAACCAAACCAACACTAGCCTATACCCGTATATGAACTTCCCATTGTTAATCACATACTTCTTCCCAAACAGGAAAGAAAAGATAGGCGTTTAAAAAAAGAAACAGAACCAAAACAACAGCTACATAAACGCATATCAATTAAGATTTTTCTTTGCCAAACTTTATACGTAGTCTGAAATCAAACGCACACCCTGTAATCTAACTCTTCAAGATGCGTTGTAAACTAAAGCCAGTCAAAAAGGCTCCATAGTAACCCAGCAACGTTAGTTCAAAGTAACAAGAACACTGATTAAAGCTTTGCAAAGTAAAGGAAACGAGCTACTAAGGTTCTTGGACAGACACGCGAACGTTGCATGCGGACAGAAATAGCTATATTTTATTATCTATTCTGTACATCTGCTAGAATACTCTATAATTAGGAATAGATACAGGTATAACTACAGAAAATCTTGATACGTTTCGGTCATTATGGAAAAGTATGTATTGTTAATTGAAAGACAGCGTATCGACTTATTACAGCAAACAACATAAATACATATTTTTTGAATATATAGAATAAAAATTTACTTACCAGGAAATGATTATTTGTCACTGTAAAAGGTTGAAAATCACTATAATTATTTATTTGAAACAGGTGATCACTCGCGCCAAACGAACTGTCACGTTTCGGTGACCATAGATTAAAAAATAGGTAAGTTATTATATACTGCCAATAAATAAATTGTAAAAAGGCACGTTCGAAATTAAAAATAATAAAATAATAGACAATGGTTACTTAAATATCGAATTACTCCAGGTTTTATTTTTGGGACGGTGTCCCCGTCGTCGTGAAAGGGTTGTGCTACATAGTAGCCTAATTTGAATAAAATTAAATGACCTTCCTGGATCCTGGATATTTTTTTTTATTGCTCTAATTTAGCTAGTTTTTATTTGCATTATTAGTGGAAATTGAAGTTTGATAGAATTGAGAGAGCTCTCATGAAACAAATGATGATTAATTTTAGAGTCCTTCAAATAGTTGTACGGTTATACTTTACAAGAGTTATTTTATGTAAAAACTATACAAGTAACAAACTTAGAAACTATTCTCGACGTCTTTTTGACAGAGTATAGTGTCAGAAACTTTATGCTTATAGAGTTAACGTGATCGAATACTAGAGTATTCTTTGTTAACAAATTTAATGCGTGTTTTTCTGTTTTATTTTTAGTAGAGGGAATTGTGTATTCAATTGTTTGTGTTGTACATGTGTGTTAAATTGAAAAACTTATATTTAAACCTGGTAAATCAAATGAAAAAATAGAGGCTATTTGATGAAAATTTACTGGTAGAAAGTTAAATGAGAACAGACTAAGGCCGATAACTTAGTACCTACTTTTTAAATGAAAAAAAAAGGGTAAACAATTCTGGTTTCGTGCCAAAAAAAAATGACTGAGTGTAAAAATTAAATTTTAAAATGTTGTATCTTACGAAAAGTGCAGGCTCAGCTAGTATCCATCTAAAACAGCACTCAAAAGACGAAACAAATATCGTTACTCACATCCATATTAAATCTATACCTACCACTAACAAAAATATGTTCACAGAAAAATATCACTTATGTCCATTACACATAGATACTAAAATCATTGTTGACAATTAAGCTTATTCTAGACGCTTATCCTGTAACACTAATTGGGCTGTTGTCATTTGTCAGTCCGTCAACGATTCTCAAGGGAAAACCTCACACAAAATGTGACTAAAGGACATTTCGACAACGCGAAATTATCCTGTGAGTTGCGATTCATTGTCGGCGATGACATATCAGTTTTGATACGAGTGCTTCGCGGCGCCGCGATGTATAGCAACTAGCATGTTAATTCTCATCTCGAATAAATAAGTCTTTGCACATTATACTTTAGATATAAATTAAGGATTAAAATGACACGTCTATTTCACATTGGTCGAGTTTTGTATTCTTGAATTATAATTTTAAGGTTATAATTGATGTATTTTTATTTGAAATCGATACCAGCCAGCAGTGTTTTATTTTCATATCGAATCGTAATTTATTTTTTAATTAAAAAGCGAGAAAATACTTCGCGCGTATATTGGGCTACATCAGTAACATTCTCATTTTTTTTTTAAAAGGAAAAACTGGTAAATACAGAATAAACTACCATCTTTTCTTTAGCAATATAGGCCTTAAAACAACAAACCTAGTTAATATACTATTTATATCTACCTACGTTATAATTAGACAACAAATGAATAATACTTGGCACTCAAACTAAGGCAATTAGTCAGACAGTTAGGCTTTAATATAAGCGTTTATGACTGAGCACTGATTAAGCTGTCCCGGCCCGTGGGACGGCTAAACCGTTGTGGGGTTTCTGAATTTCATGTGCATTACGTTGTGTTTACATAATTATTTGAATAGATTTTATTGTTACTGTTTTGAATTATTGTTTTATTGGACCTATTTATAATACACTGATTCAAGATTTCAAGAGTTTTTTTACCGCTCCTAGTGGTAGCAGTTTGACTTTGATTGACTACCGGGGTATTTTACCGGTAATTGTATCAGCAGTTCTTAAGATTAACGTGTTCAACTAAACAAACAAAAACACTTTTAAGCTGTATAGGTATAGTTATTATTTGCAAAGTAACTAAACCAATTTGTAGATAACTTTTCATAACATGTCACATGGAAAATACATGTGATTTTTTATTGTTTCTAGAGAAGTAGTTTTAGAGTGATAGAGAGCTAGCAGACTAATATATTTTTTATATTTTTACTAACTTACTTTCACTTAAAATTATATAGTCATATTGTTAATTACAAGCCTCAACAGATAAAAATATATAAACCCTTTCAATTGTTATTTGTAAAATATATCTTAGTCATCCTTCTTCTTGATTTCCCCAATCCTATATTATGATAGTTATATTGATTTAGTTCGTAGATAGACAAGAAATGTACAGGAACGTAAAAGGACGTGTTCAAAGAAAAATAGGGAGGCGGATCAAGTAAATCGTTTCGCTAGTATTTGGTGCGGGCCCAAATAGATTATCCCTATGACCGATTTAACCGCGGTGGTCTTAGAAACTGTTTTTTTCGGTATATCTAGAAATGGTTTATATACTTTGGTATTTTTTGTAAAATAATCGACTTTTCAGATATTAACATTGATAGTTTTACTTGAAGTTTGACTTAAAGTAGAGTTTGGTTTTAGATAGATCAGCGCCCATAATTTTTTGCATTTGGATAACTATACGCTTAAAAATGGATACATTACATTAAACGTATGCAGCACAAACAGGATAAGACGTGTGGAAGAGAGACAGTGCGATGCAAGGAGTAGCGCGTTGTCTCTCTTACAGTCTTACACTTCTGAAACAGCCTTATTTGATTAAGTGTGAAGAGGACTCCAATGACCTTATTTTTTAAAATGACTATCATTAATATTTTTATTAGCAGCATAATTGAAATACCAATAATATTTACATTGCATTGCATAAATTATTCAAAAAAACAATGTTTATACAATAGACAAAAACAAAATAACGAAGTTTATTACAATATTATCAGTTTCACACAATACACATGCTAATGATGGATGGTATATGACAGCGACGTTGATTGATAACATCCTAAAATTACGGTAACGAATAATCCTTTTACTACAACAATATTTTTTGCGGGAAGAGTTATTGGAAGACAGTTCTTGAAATGTCAGAAAAGAGAGTCTGTTCGAGAATGTGGGCGTTTGGATAGTCAAGTGATTGTTCTGCAGAGACGTACACCAAGAAGTCTTGTCGTAGTACATTTTTATCGTAATAAGACTCTCTTCAGTCCCAAGTTTGCTAATCAATCAATCTATTAACCTACTGCGGTCCACTACTGGACACAGATATTAACCAATGTGTCCTATTCGTCCCGATCCTCCTTCTTCCACACAGACACAGGTCAAATGATCGTCACACAAGTTTTAAAGTTTGTCCCGGGTGGAAATTGAGTCCACGGCCACGAACTCCTGTATAGCAGTCAAGGCCACTAACCACTAGACCAACAGGCCTGTATTACAGATACATTTTTAATCTCAGCAGATAGTCTAAAAGTATGAATCAAAATAACATACTTAATATTAAAAGGTAATATGTATCCTTTTAGGCAAATTTATGTCAGAAACGCATCTCGAGGCCAGCAAATATGCGGGGAGCGCCGAGGTCGCCGGCCAGTGGGCATAATTAGGATACCACGTACGTTGGTGTGTTATGAATGTACAGAAACTGTTACAACGGAAAAAGTTATTAGATAATTCGTTATTATTAAAAAAAAATAGCATTGAAAGTGGTACCTGTAACACAAAAACTTCGTGGTAACCGGCTGTCATGGTATGGCCATGTCATGCGGAGAAAAGAGGATCACGTGGTTAGGAAGGTGCTGGACATGAATGTGGATGGATATAGGGGAAAAGGACGACCAAAGAAACGATGGATAGATTGAGTGAAAGATGATATGGCTGCAAAGAGTGTTACTAGCGAGATGACGTGAGATAGGAACGTGTGGAAGAAGAAGATATGCTGCGCCTACCCCAAATAATAATTAGGATAAGGGCAGGGGAATGATGATGATGAGCAGTAGAGTGTTCTGAACTGAAAATTTTGGAAGGATTTGAAAGCCATTATTATTTGATATTAATCTTAATACTACTTACAGTAAAATCCACACAAAGAAACAATATAAACGACAGGAATATATTTCGTTGTATCACACTATTCATACAACCAGCCGTATGTAGATTGGCCACGGGAACTTCCGCGGGTAATAACTTGTGTTATATCGTTGTTACCAACTGCGCCGCGCTCAGGAATACACTTACGAGTATTAATACTACACAACAGACTGAACTATATTTTTGGTCATAACTGTTGGAAATTAACGTGGTAAATGAAAAATACGGTGGATATTTCAGCAGATTTTATTATTCTTTAAGCGATCACAGAAAATCACACACGAGACAAACAAAAGCAGAAACAGAAAAGGAAAACCGGCTGTCTAAGATGACAGTTCACATTTTTCTCATAAATTAGGTTGTGTTTACAAACCATATACAAACTTTTCAACACCGGCCCTTAAACACAAGCTGAACTATATTTCTCAATATAAAAGAAAAACAACAAAGGCATATTTCTTACCTATGGCTCACATCTCACTAATTAACATACATCTAACATCAGTATTACATATAAGTTACACAGTTAAGTCTATCAAAAAAAAAAATTATAATTTCACATTTTAATTTTATACAAACTTGCATAAAACATAAGACTCGAACTGAGATACATTCTCATATGTTACAGTTTTATCAACTAAAACAAACTCAATAAAAATATATTCAGTTATAAAACCAACAAAAGGAACTTAAATTACAGTTAGCATCTGGCTTACAAACTGGTTATGTTTCTCTTTACAAAGTGCTTTGGTTAGTACATCCGCTAACATAACTATAGTTGACAAGTATTTAATTTCAACAATACCTTTAGTTACAATCTCCTTAATAAAATGATGACGTATGTCAATGTGCTTTGTTCTAGAATGAAACATAAAGTTTTTACACAGTTTTATAGCTGACTGATTATCATTATAAATCGTGATTTTTGGCTTGGTACCAAATATTTCGAATATAAACTGTCTAATGAAAAGAGCTTCCTTACATGTGTCAGACAACGCCATGTACTCTGCCTCGGTACTAGATAGAGCAACAGTGCGTTGCTTGCGACTCTCCCAAGCGACGACAGACTCACCAACAGTAAAAACAAAGCCTGTGTAGGACTTACGGTCTATGTTGTCTGACGCCCAGTCCGCATCAGCATAAGCTGAAATGTTCATGCCTGTTTTACAAAAAACAAGATTAAAGTTAATTGTACCTTTCAAATATCGTAGGATTCTTTTGGCAGCCTTCCAGTGGCTTTCGCCGAAGCAATCGTTGAATTGGCTGAGATAGCCGACTGCATGACTTATATCAGGCCTTGTGCAAACTGCCACATACATTAGCGAACCTATCAAACCTCTGTAGTCATAGGTTCCTTCTTGTTTAGGTTCTTTGGCAAGTTTCAATCCTGTCTCCATGGGTGTCGCAATAGCTTTACAATCCTCCATTCGAAACTTCTTCAATATCTTCTGTATGTAGTTTGATTGATTGAGGTAAATTTTATCATCTTTCCTCATCAACTTCATTCCAATTATATGCCGAGCAGGTCCAAGATCAGTGATGTCAAACTCATCCTGCAATTCTTTCTTTATATTATCTTTCCCTGGGAAATTCGGGGAGGAAAATATAACCAGATCGTCTACATACAATGCTATGATCATCATCAATCCATTTTCACTTTTAGAGTAAACACAGGGTTCAGAAGTCAAGCGGCTAAACTTCAACTTGTTACATAGAACCTTGGTAATCTTGTCATACCATGATTTGGATGCCTGTTTAAGGCCATAAACTGCCTTATTCAGCTTATATACCATTTCTTCACTCCCTTTGACCTTGAAACATTCTGGCTGCTCCATGTATACTGTTTCTTCTAGGTCTCCATTTAGAAACGCTGTTTTTACATCCAGGTGTTTAATCTCTAAGTTATACTCTGCCGCCATTGCAAGCAGCATCCTGATTGTTGAGTATCGTACAACCGGTGAAAAGGTATCTTGGTAATCTATCCCATATTTTTGAGTATATCCTTTTGCAACCAAACGAGCTTTAAATTTCAATAGCTCACCATCAGCACCATACTTCTTTTTAAAAATCCATTTGCATTGAACGGGCTTATGGCTTGGGTCACGTTTTGTCAGAGTCCAACATTTATTTTTAATAAATGAGTCATACTCATCAGTCATTGCCCTGCGCCAGCTGTCTGAATCTGGTCCATTCAGCGCCTCGGTTGCAGTCTGAGGTTCATCAGGATTGCTGTCAACCGGTCCCACAAAATTGGCCTGCAGGGGAGACTCAGGAGCTTCTTCATAGGAGGTGTCTGACTGTTCCGCCTCAGCTATTGAGTCTTCACCTGGAATATAAGTTTCATCCGAACAATTCTCTGTTTCATCACTTAGATCTTCCCTCTCAGAGTCATCTATTGTGTATGTACTGATTCTTTGCTCATTCTGTGATAATCTCGTGTCATCAGAAACATCAGAACTCATAGTGGATGACTCTGATTGCTGAATTTCATCTGAATTCAGATTGTTTAAGTCAACAATTGTATGCTGATCAATATTTACATCATGTGACATGTTTTTGTTACAGAATTTATTTTCAAAAAATACGACATTACGAGAATTGACACATTTTGTGGGATTATTAGGATCAATTAGTCGGTATCCCTTGGACTCTTCATTGTAACCCACAAATATGTATGGTTTACTTTTAGAATCAAGTTTTCTTCTATTCTTCACAATAGAATATGCAACACAACCAAAAATTCTTAAGTGGTTTAGATTTACCTTTTTACTAGTCCATTTCTCTTCAGGAGTTACTCCAGCAACAGCTTTCGTAGGACTTCTGTTCTTAAGGTAAACTGCTGTGTTGACGGCCTCAGCCCAGAATTTCATTTCGAGTCCAGCATCTCGCAGCAGACATCTGACCTTCTCCATAATGGTCCTGTTGGCTCGTTCTGCGACGCCATTCTGTTGTGGACAGTCTGGTATCGTTTTCTGATGCTTGATTCCACATGTCTTGACATATTCCTGAAACTTGGAACTCATATATTCTCCGCCTCTATCACTTCTGAGTACTTTTAATTTCTTTCCTGTTTCATTTTCGACAAGGGCTTTAAATTGTTTGAAATATTCAAAAGTCTCATCTTTCGATTTCAAAAAATAAATAAACTGTTTCCTTGTGTAATCATCAATGAAACTGAGAAAATATTTAGCACCACCTACAGATGACTGTTGCATGGGCCCACAAAGGTCTGTATGAACCAAACCAAGTACCTCTGTAGCTCTACTACACGACCTTTTGGGAAAAGGAAGCTTACTCTGCTTCCCTTCTACACATGAAACACACTGCTGAAAATTAGAAGTGTTAAAAGAAATACCATTTGCCATACCTTTTTGAAGTAGTTGCATACTTCTGGAATTCAGGTGGCCGAGACGTCTGTGCCACAACTCCTGGGATGATGAGTCCACTGCTGCTGATGCCATCATAGTACACTCCTGTTCCACAGTACAGCCGCTGTCTGACACAGTATCAAGCTGATAGATACCATTGACTTGAGTACCTGTAGCTAAAATTTCATCATTGTCATAAATAGTACATGAATTACTATTAAAAGTGACAACATATCCCTTTTTGGTCATAGCGCTGACAGATAACAGGTTAGTACTTAAATTAGGTACATAATAAGTATCACTTATTGTCCTTACGCAGTCTTTCAAACTAATCTGCACTTCCCCTAAGCCCGCGGTTAATAACCTTTCACCGTTTGCTATACTTACATCTACGGATTTACTACGGTTGCACTTCACCATCACTTTTTCACTATTACACATATGGTTTGTCGCTCCAGAGTCTATGTACCACACATCACTATTTACTTTCACCGAGAGAGCTGTCAGAAGGGCCTTATTGTTCCTCACTGACTTCTTCAGTGGATTTTTCTGGGTCGGTGGGTCATTACCTTGGTTTTGTACTTTGGGTGGTCCTTTTCTCTTCGGACAGTTCCTGATCATATGTCCCTTGGCACCGCAACCGAAACACTTAGGTTGCTTATGTGTGATGAGTGCTGTTTCTTCAGTTTTTTCTTCCCGTCTTTGGGTTTCCTGAAGTAATTTTTGCGAGATGATTTCCGTAGACAGATTGGAAGTAGAATGCTCAATCGCCATGATCAGTGGGTCGTAGTCATCTGTGAGCCCACTCAGCATGATAACTGCAATGAATTCGTCGTCCAGTGGCGATTCAATCTCATTGAGTTGATGTGAAATTTCTTTTATTTTGTTCAAGTAGACTTCCATTGAGCTATTCTCCGACAGCTTAGTACTAAAGAGACTACGCAGTAAACCTAGCCTTCTGCTCAGGCCACGTCCCTCGTAGGCCTTTTGCAGTATTTTCCACGCTTCATGTGCACTCTTTGCTGTACGAATATACGGAATTACAGCCGGTGTCACGGAAAGCGCAATGCGCGCCAACGCTTTGTCGACCTTTTTCTTGTCGCCATCTTCGCTGGGTTCTGCTTCCACGCAATTCCATAATTCCTCGTGGATAAGCAACATGCGCATTGTGAATTTCCACGTTGAGTAGTTTTCTGCACCTTTCAGTTTCTCAATGCCGGTTTGCCCGAACGCAATCGCCGTTGAAGCCATCTTTTCTTGAATGCCGGGACACGTTGCGTAGTGCCGGTAATTATTTCAAGTATGATGAATCTTGCCAAAATATAAAAGTATTTTTCACTTTTCCCAACCACGCTCTGCTACCATGTTGGAAATTAACGTGGTAAATGAAAAATACGGTGGATATTTCAGCAGATTTTATTATTCTTTAAGCGATCACAGAAAATCACACACGAGACAAACAAAAGCAGAAACAGAAAAGGAAAACCGGCTGTCTAAGATGACAGTTCACATTTTTCTCATAAATTAGGTTGTGTTTACAAACCATATACAAACTTTTCAACAATAACAAACTATACTATTTTTGTTGCCTTTTTGTAAAATATTTAATCTAAATTGTCAATGTCAATTTTTTGAATTCATTTGATTGGAAATTACGGGACAAATTTGGCTCTCTTTAGATTTTTTTTTGTAATGCCATCTAGCCTTAAATTAAGCAGAGCTTGCATTATAAGTAGGTACTTAATAACTGATAAAGATACTTATATCCTTCTAAATACATACAAACTATACATAAATTATACCCAGGCACAGAACAAATGATCATGCTCATCACACAAACATTTGTCCTGGGTGGGAATTGAACCCACGACCTCTGGTATAGCAGTCAGGGCCACTAACCACTAGACTAGCAGGCCAGTCGTATACATTTAGAGTTAAAATTATTTTTGTTTCTGGAAGACAGTAAATATTTTGTTTAATAACTTCCTTGAGGCGGATGAATAAATTATATTAAATATTGCGACTCACTCGTATTTCTCGCAATCGCCTCACTAACTTCGAATTCCAATCTTAATCACTAGCTGAGTCTTACTAGATCCGAAAGTATCACTGACAAAAATATGCTATTTTCCCATGTGGTAATTATCAATGTCAAAGAATGGTATTTTTTATATTAATATATTTGGGCGAAAAGCTTTCGAAAAGACATGCTACGAATATAAAATTTATAGTAAAATTGATACTAGATTCTGATGGCGTTGTATGAAAATCGTGTATTGTGTAATATCGTATATTTTTATAATATCCAAATTATCTCTAATTCTAAACAAACAAAATTCACATCGCAATAGAATTTCATGAAAATATTTTATTTTTAAGCCACGTGGTATATTCACACGATTGTCACGCAGCGCCACTCGTAGATCATAAAAATTTCATTCATATATCCCAAACAAAAAGGACAACAATCAATTCCCATACAAATGTGTTTCAACCGACAACAAAAACAAAATACTCGTGAAATGTATTCACACTATCAAAACTATAACTGATATTTTGTGTCCAACATAGCATTTAGAACTTTAATCCTTAGTGATAAAGTTTAGATTCAACTGTAGATAGTATCAAAATCATTTGCTGAAATTCTTTCTGTATTATTGCATTTAGAACTTTAGCCCTTCGAAATAGAGATCACATTATTCTGCAGTACAAAATGCAATAAGCTGTCGTAATAATTTTTGTATACATTTTTTTAAATGTGTATTAAACGCGAAGCAATGCTATAAAAGAATTTTGAATGGAACACCGGAGCGCTAAAATGGTCGTTTCGCAGATTCATAATATAAAGGTTTGTAAATTAATTTTAAAATTAAGATCAGAAGAACATTGTTACTATGATTACGTATCTAAACAATAGACGTTCAGTAAAGCTTCTGTTTATTTTATAAAAATATTTTTGCTACTTATCAAAGATATTAGTTTCCGCTCCTTAGTTACTCTAAGGAGCTTTTGCTGTTCTCGCTGTTATGGATACATGCCATTGCACTAAAAAATGTAAAACGTCATTACTAATTTATAATCCCCCCAAAACTCCAGACTCTGTAGAATAAAACCATTTCTTCAAACGCTAGCGTCATTGAATTACTTCAGTGTAGCACTGTACTGAACTGACAAAATCACGCCATTTGTTGAAAAATAATTATTGTGATTTTGTATATTTGTAGTATTCTATTCATTTCCTATTCGATGTAACAACGCCTAGGCCAATAGACCAGCTATGGAAGAGTATGATTCATAATATGATTCTGCAAAACTACCACTTTAGTCCCATTCACAATTTCATGTAAATAATTTCCGCAACATGATCGAGATATAAATAATTATACCATTCCATTGTTCGCGCTAATTCTTTATCTGGCACGTGAGGAAGTGGAAAAATATCCTTCGGTTTGGTTTACGACGGTTTTTAATTCTACGACTTTGTCACACGCAATCTACTTTAATATTCCCCAGGGTTTTATCGTTCATTCATTATTTCATTCAATCTTAATTTTATTTCCATTCGTTCATAACGATTTGATGTTAGCTACTTTTATAATTTTATTTTACTTTTTTGTTTTGTGGTTTTGGTGTTAGGAAAGTTACTGTAATGTTTGTCGCCCGCGTTACTCTAAAATGTAAAAACAAAACAATTTATCTAAACGATTTTAAATAAACAAAATAATATAATACATATTCCACAACATTCCCACATCGCTATCTACTCTCAAATTAGGCATACGATACTTGTGTTATGAGTAAAAGACAACTGGTCTTTACTCCTACATACTCTATATTTCTAAATACACACATATTTCAATTTTTTTTAAGATATCACAAATTTCGATTACATAAATTACATAGTTTTCAGCATATTCCGATAAAAATAACAAAGATGTCTGGATGTCCATAGTTACATTTATTACTCTATTCCTGTCCTCTATTACTGACACTATCCTATTACCAATCCATCCACGCTAAAGTTAGCCCAAAAACTGACCCAGATCATTTCACTAAGTACTTCAAAACAATTATCTGATTCGTCGGCAGTGAAACTCTCACCTCCATCACTTCATATTAAGTTGTGCCAGTATATGGGTCTTCGTGAGTGCCTATACCATGTTTATATGGCATCTGAAAGCCTTTTAGATACGCAATAGAATTACTACGACACACCAAGTCCATTAACAAAATGTATTAAGACGATATCATAATTGGTAAATAATTTTGTGAAGACATTTTTGTAAGGCTTAGTTTGAGACTAGGTGGCGTTGTGTGAAAAAGAAGTGGTCTCTGTTGTATCTAGAGCCAAATTCTTTATAAACAGTAAATGAAGAGAACAAAAGTCCAGACTTTATTGTTCAACAACAAGAAAATTGTGTATTCATTCCTGATAAGCTGTCTCAAATGTTAATAACATCTCAGAAATAAAAATAGAATCAAAACGAACGTTATATATCAAACTCTGAATGAAACCCAAAAATATTTTCGCATTGAAAAACTCGATTACGAAAATAATAAACAATAAAAGATATCCTGTACCAAATCCGGTTGTTCCAATTCGGTACCTGAATTCTCACACCGAGGGAAAAAATGAATGAAAAATTCCTTTCTGAGATAAAACGCTAGTACGCTGTTTCTTTCCACTACATTAGGAATTAGGCTCGGCTAATGGTTTTCAGAAATCCCAACAGATTAACAGGAAATTTTTGAAATACAAAACAAAATACTGCGACCGAATTTCGGGAACAATTGTCAAGACTTATTGACTAAATATCCGTAATGAGAAACTTTGTTGTTATTTTTCCGTCTTTTGTCATTTAGGAGTTGAGGCAGCTTCTAAAATGAAGTTGAGGTTGAGGTTATGAAGTGTTGTGGAAAGTGTTAATTAAAGGGTATAAATTTGAACTTTTGCAGCGATTTGCTTACCACAATATTCACCAAAAAATACGATAACCGTAAATGCGTCGATTCTTGTCTAGCTTAGTTCCCCATGTTTATGCATTATGATTCTCGACTGTCACATTGATCCTACTCCTGATGTTCTTTTTAAAACGTCAACCTGTTTTATCTTCGGCCTTTTAAGATTTCATGAATTACCATTAATAGCTCTCAATTGAAACTACAAACAGCAAGAAAACAAAGTCTTTTCAAGCTATCTCCTCAAATAGAATCCACTCTCCAAGAATCCCAGCGACAAATGTAAAATTAAACCTGACTTCACAATGCCTTCGTCGACAATTTATACTAGGTACCCACGATCAATATCTCAAGCAAATGTTCTACAAATAGTACCAATAACTCCGACTTTCGTCGCAATGGATTCGTTTACAACTTGAGATGGAACCATTTCATGATTAAATGCAAATTTGTTGTTAAGGGTAGGTAGGTACGTACTCGTAGTGAACGCCCGGAACATGCTTCGTCAGTTTTACAAATTAGCCAATGAAATAAGTGTTCTTACTCAGCGTTTTGGTAATTTTTAGGGTATTGGTTGTAGGTTTTGGTAAAGGTTTTTGTAAGCTGGCTGTAGCATATTATTTTGATGGATGAATAACTGTGAATCAATATTATAAAGTGAAAAGAATTCTTGCGAATTTTAAGGAAGCTGTAAAAAATAAGTGTATAAGTTGTACAATGGAAGCTGTATAAAAAGTCGTAAATGATTATTTTTACATATTGCGCAATGATAGCAAAGAACAAACGAAGACGTTTGTCATGTAGTGGGACAGTTTATAAAAAAGCAACAATTTTATTAATAAAAAGGAGGTTTACCCCTTTTACTACGAGAGCTATTACGCTAAATTAAAAAGCCCTAGTTAATGTCCATTCTGAATTGTCATTTCAAAAGAAGAGAATTTCCCAGAAATTCCACAGGTTTATCCATTTGGTCCAAAATTTTAGTGTTTTAGTAGGTAACCATTGTAAATTGACCTAAATTCAGAGTAATTAGAAATAAGGTTGAATTTATTAATTTGAATGACTTTAATTAAGGAACAAAGTAATTATACATTATTAATTTACGAAAAACTGCTAAAAATGTATTGTCAGTGTAATTTTAAATTGTAATAACGAACGTTCATAACGTATTCTATTCGTTTTTAATTTTTTTTATTTTGATCAACTAATAAGGTTGACAAAACTATTAAGCCGTTAAAATTTATTTATTAAAATAATTAGATATTTTTTTGCTAAAACACACGTCATTCCCAGTTTTCATTAACGTTATAATTATTTTCAGGAATTGATAATTTTTTATAACTAACTGAAAGCTTACCAAAAAAAGCCTAGAATTTTCTTCTAACATCTAAAACACAGAAAACATAAAGCAAAACCAATTTATAGATAACCCAACAGTTTTATTTCAACGGACCCAATACCAAACGTGACTTTACAAGCAGGAAAAAGAAAATTGATCGCTACCTATTCTTTAAATAAGTAACCTGAAATCTTTTTCTAATTGCTCTGCGTTCCCTCACAGGGCTTAAGAATTTCTTTTAAATTATTTTATTCTCTTGTTTTAGGGTTCGGTGCTGAAATTGCAACGGGACCCTCTCGTCACCGCTGTCTGTCTGTCTGTCATTAGGTTATTTATTATTATTTATTTATTGATTATTACAGAGTAACTTAATCTTAGCCTAATATATTATATTGAGGTTGTATTGTATTTCATGAACCGTTGTAAGCTACAAGGATCTTTTGGCACGTGGATGGCATTAACATGAGGGCGTTGGTGTGCATATTCGCAATTGGAATAAAAACTGAACTGTCTGTCAATGATATGGTTTTTCATATATAACGGCATTTGTACCGATTTCAGCCACGTGCCACAAAAAATCCATGTAGAACTATAGAGACCTATTTTTTTATTCAGAGCATATTTTTGCTGCATGCATACATACTCCTATTATAAAACAAAGTCCGTGTCCATTCCTATGTACGCTTAGACCTTTAAATTTACGCAATGGATTTTGATTCGTATTTTTTTTAATAGATAGAATGTATCAAGAGGAAGGTTTATAAGTATGCATAATATATGAAAATTGTGAGTGGCTGAGAACAAATCCCAGTGGCTTGCACTTGGAGAGACCTATGTCCAGCAGTGGACTGCGATAGGCTGATGATTATAATGAGAATTGCATCCGTGCAAAGCTAGGTTGAGTAGCTAGTCTACCTATAAATGGAAAATACTCTTTCTTCTTATACAATACTGAAAGATGATTTTATAATAACCTGTATGGTGATACGGAACCCTGAAAGTGACTCAAACGTTTTTGATTTTTATTACTGTAGACTTTATTTTCTACAAAGTGTATTTACTAGGAAATCTAAGAATTTAGTTTTCATCTACAATTGTTTCACGTGTTGCTTCAGTTCTTGAGGTAGGTATTATTATTGTTTGTTAAGACAATAGAGTTACAGGTTCTGAAGTATAATATGCAATTCTCAATTTATACCATACTTTTTCCTGTGAATCATAAAAAAACGGGAGACGGGGGGTATTAATTAGGAATTGCCTCAAAATTTTCATATTTCATTTATCATTCATTTTATTCCTTAAAACAAGTCACTTGCTTTACGTTTTAATAAATAGGTACTCAAAATAAGTGGTGTTGTGTGAAAGTCGTGAAATATGTATAAAATAAATAAACACGCAGATCTAAAATGAATTTTATGTCAATTTCGGTAGTAAATTTCACTTTTAAGATTTTCCCATATTCAATAGAAGAGTACATAAAATAAAGATTAAATAGTATCAATGGATAATTTATAGAGCACTTTCCCTGATACCTGATGTTGAATAAATTCTTCAGGGCTCGTAAAGTGTTCGCGATGAAAGATTATTTTAATTTACAGCTAACAAAAACTTTTATGTTCTTTTTCAGTACCCGCTGATCAATTTACAACCCTATTCGAAAGGGATAAAGTTGATATTATGCTGTTAGGGGATAAATTAAATGCCTTGGTTACGATTTTACTGGCTTTCCATCTGCATTTTGATCATTCCATCTCCGTTTAAGCTTTAGATTGTTTTTGATGCGAAACGTAAGGTATTGTGGTGATACATGCAAATTTCTGAGAAATTAATTTACTCGTATTGTAAACTCCACAGGTGGGTTTCAGTACTGAATGTCTGCTCTCAAAGCTTGCCTGTTGCCATTGTGGAAGAGAGATGCTAATAACACTATCTCGCTTCCACGACAGTATGAGTCTGGATTGAAGACGTAGTAGTAAGTCCTCTTCTCATAGCAGTTGTACATCTAATTTTATAGCTCTTCTATTGATTCGCAAATTCATTTTATTCAAAAAAATGTCGTGGTGGCCTTACGGTTCTATGTATGGATTTGTATGCACGAGGTGCAGGTTCGATCCCTAGCGCAGACAAGTACCAATGTGAGATTTTCAAAGTTATATGTATGTATTTTCTTAATTATTCTCAGACACTACTGACAAACGGTGAAGGAAAAACATCGTGAGGAAACCTGGATTCTAAATATTGGAATCTAAAATTGCCAATCCGCAATGAGCTAGCGTGGTGATCAATGCTCAAACCTTCCCCGTATGGGGACAAGAATATGCCCAGCAGTGGGACGTATATAAGCTGATTTATTTATTTTATTTATTTGTACTGATTCACAGTTATCCTGCAAAACTAAAACAAATCATCCGCATAAAACTTCCACCATCCCAAATCGAAGATCGAACTTCCCAAAAACAAAACACAAAACAATAGATATTCAGACAACGACGCCGAACAAACAGATGACAGGAACAATAACTCCCTATTTATATTCATCAGATAGCCACTGTGGGGTCTAAAAAGCCCGGGGCTTAAATAAAACGCAGGTCTTTTTACCGAAGGCACGTGGGTTCCGGGCGGGATTGATTCGGCCTAATTCGGCTTTACGGGGCCATGTAACGAAATTTACAGGCACTCACTACGATTTGCAACGTGACCTATTTTATTTTGAATTATGTAATTTTTTTGTCTGGCGTTTCAGAGATTTTTTTATTTATATTTACGGGAGATTTTTTTATACTTTAAAAAAGTTAGGGTATTTTTGATTACTCGCCTGACTTTTTTGGTCAGCCATTTTAGAGTAGCTTATGAGTTCTTTACTCATGACTGTTGCCAATGTAGAAGCAAAATATATATAAGTAATCAGCAATGACTTCTCTTTCTTCCTTAATAGAAATATTTAATGAGCTCTGCAATCATTTTTGTTAAACTCTCATTTCAAAACAAGTGAACTCATGTTACCCCAGCAACATAAGACTAACTACAAAATTCTTAAACGTTTGCTCAACAAAAGCAATTATCGAAAAATAATTATTTACAAAGTCCAACTTTAATATACGTCTCAAAGGAAACCGCAAGCGTTTGAAAAGCCATTAACGAATTATTTTTAAACAAAACCCAATTGGAAAATTGTATATATGTTTAAAAGGGAAAAGGGAATCTCGAATTCCCTTCGGACAAGAAACAAAGTAAAATGGAGGGTAGTATTGATTTTTAACGTCATTAATCATGATTCGAGCCTCTTCGACGCTTTTCCGACGACCCGTGTTTTGTTTGTTTCTTAAAAGGCGTACATTGGATTCGAGTAGATTTTCTTTTAGCTGAATGCCATTTGGAAATTGCCTTATTTAAACTTTGATTGAATAGAATTCACGATGAGGTTTAAAAAATCTGTAATGAAATGTTGCAACATTCTGATAATAAAAAAAGGCTATTGGTGCATGAAGAATTGCAATTGAACCAAATACGCGAGTAACCTAGCGCGGCGGTTCAGGTTTAATTAGTAAGAGTCTGATACTACCTGCTTCTTCTCCAAGGAAGCGGGTTACTATGGCGAGCCTAAAAACGTATGAATATATTATACGAAAAATCACAACTTTAACAATGCAGTGATTACGTTTGAAGTACACTATTGCTACTTTTTAACATAAATTACATAATTTTAGCAAAAAAACGTCACTGACCCAAAATTAAAAATGTTATATAAAATTTTCATTCATTTTCTAAGTTTCCTTTACAACTCACTTCAGCTCGATTGATTACCGAACGACCACTTTCGGCAAAACACAAATTATCGAACTGTTTATAGTAATTATCTTGTTTATACGAACCGTTGTGAGTTTACGAAATCGGTTTGGAAACGATTTAATAGGTAACTTTTGAGCTTAAAATAACTTTATGGGGTTGGCTGTTTTCCGATTTTGTTTAAATTTTTAACACGTTTATTTCTGGTTTTTGGCGTTCCAAAAAAAAGGTCATATATTTTGATTTATTTCACTACCAGCCCAGCTTCGCACGGGTGCAATACTGATGTAGGTTTAATGAATTACTTATGAACATTCACCTTGAAATGTAATCAATCAAAAAAACCGCATCAAAATCCATTGTATAGTTTTAAAGATCTCACGCATCAAAACACGTTGCGCAGTTTAAAAAAAAACTCGAGATACATTGGGACAGATAGACATACAGCAGGAACGGACTGTTTTATACTGTGTATTGATACTGTGTCCCGGGTACACAAGCAGATATGTATATCCGAGCGCCGCAAGACTACAACACATGTATTCTGTCAATTTGGTACAAAATATATTTTTTCATGCAAGGTAAATAAGCTTCCCGTATAACAATAAATATATTCAAAGCTAGCTTTAATCGTACAATAATTACCAACAAAAATACAACACAGCTAATCCTCATTGCAGCTCCTTAAACATCTAAGTTTCGTGAAGAAAAATTACAGTACAACTTCGACTAAGTAACCTCCTACCCCCACCCTTTTACCCCCTTTTACACCTGTGGCTTAGAGTGCAGCGGCTTTACCCAACAATTTTCAAAGGAGGACTGTCGTAATAGTGTAAAAGAGATGCCGTTATATGTGTAGAGCGGCGTCTCTCTCCCACAAATGCGAAAGGTTTTCTTTAAGATGTTGTGGTAGGTTTTAGATCCGCTTTTGCTTTTATCCCACATGAATAACATTCTTACTGTACGGTGGGCATGCTTTGGGAACTAACCAGTCATGGTGTGTATGTTGGATGTGTAGAATACACTTTCCAGCCCGATTTCGGCTATGGTTACTACTTTTAATTATTATTTACAGAGCAGCTAAGGTGATCAACTCTTCTAAGCGCATTTTGATGTATTTGTTAATGCAATTTATAGACTTTACGCTTATATTAATAACAGTATCACATATCTACGAGTAGAATTAACTGTATGGTTTTTGAAATCGAGTGACCTTTTTGTTTTTTTAATTATGATATTGATTAATTCAGTTGGCCTTTTAAATCACACCTGTATAATATTTATAAGTAATACATAGGTAGTATAAAAAGCAACATACTGAAATCGAAGTATTGTTTGAAGTGAGAATAGATACCATCTTATTAGAATCTAAAAACAAATTAAGCTCCTTAAAAACTACTTTCATTACACCACCAAACTTTCCCACAAGAAATCCGTTTTCAGTTAAATAAAACCCTACATTTTTGTAAGTAGTAATAAAACCCAAGAACAATATCCCTAGTAAACAAACAACGCTTGTATTCTTTATCTAAAACATACATATTTCCAATGCATAGTTTTATCTTCAAAACATCGAAACGTAATTTTTCTCAGAATTGTTGAAATATTCTCTCACGTAGCGATGTAATATTTTTGTGGTAACATGCATCGTGACGAAACATTCCCTTTTTACCAACATTTTCCCTGTACAGTTCACCAAATACCAATAGTACAAAATTTACGAAAACGTCACCCTTAAGCGAAGGTCCTAAAGTTTATTTCAGCGATTGAGAATTACCTTTTAGGTTTGGTTGACTGTACATAGATATAAAATGTATGAATAGCTAACGAGCTTGTTACAAAATATGGTTCAAATAAATTGAAGAGTCGGTAGGCCCAATTGAATTTATTATTTAACTATAATGATATGATACGCTTGCTTCCTGCCTGTTTGAAGGGTTTTGACCCATGGCAACGTGATTTCAAAAGTTTGCTTATCTAATAGAAGACTTTTTAGTAGCTAGCCTTTTTAAAGATATGATGTTATGGTATTTCGTCTTTTGGTATTTCCCTAATAAATGTTGTATTTTTTACACGGAATGAACGTTTTTGTCGGAAATCATTAAAATGACCCCGCCCGCTGTGGGTGTAGTGGAAGGAAGTGTCAGACTTTTACTGACTAAAACCCACTATGTTCCTCCTAGAGCCCTTTGAGTGCCAGAGTCGTGGTAACTCTTACGAACATCCCGCAGGCTATCTGACCTTCTTAATCCAAGTTAGTGAGTTACAGTCTTATAACAAGACTGATCACTTTTGTTCAGACGGCTACCAATGATAAACATGACTTTTAGCATACGCAAACAACGATTAATACAAAAATTTAGATTAAAAAACTTTAAGAGCCACATTCACGATTTTCTTTGACGAACCCGAAAAGATCGTAATTGCTAAAAATAATTAAGATTCATAACGAAAACGTTCTTATACTTGAAACGTTTTGGAGAACGGAAAATTATTGGTTTTGGAACAAAGCTCTTGGTTAAAGTGCGTCCCACTTAATGGGAGTAGCAGCCGACTTGTTGCACGAAAATATATGAAAAGCTGAGGGTTTTGAAATCATGCCGCTATTAAATTGTTCTTTGTTGTTTAGAGAGCAGAACAATGTTCAATATTGGTATTTTATGTGTGTATTTTACGTGCGCGGTTCGTTCAACATGTGTTTTTAACTTTAGTCGGAAGTTTATCGTCATATTTAGTAGAAACACAGTATGAATACATACCTACAGTTTATAGCTAACAGATAGACAGACAGAGAGACACGGCGGAGGAGTTTGTTTCAGCGATTTTGCTGAAATGACAAATTGCGTAGGATTTGAAATAGTGATATTTACGTCATTATTCAAACAACCATTGCGTAATATACTGCATTGTCAATTCTCACGCGGTACTACCACACACAAATGCTATTTGTGTAAGTAAATTGTCTGCGAGTAAAATCATCTCAATTCAAATCAAGGAAGTCTATTAAAAGCGATACCACGGCCTGCAATTCCATATAGACTACTGGCCCATGTTGAAAAAGTTATGGGTTATTTGAATGATTATTCTCATAATGACCCATAACATACAGACAAATAAAGAAGATTTTTTTTCAGTATAAAAACAACGTTTTCATACAAAATATCTTCCAACCAATCATGTTAATCAACTCAGGTGTGAATGATTCGTGTACATTTTATTTCATTGCGATGTTGGCTGGCCTGCGTATATTTTGTTAAAAATACATTCAACGGTGAATCTGCGGCCGAATCTAACCATTCGTAAAATTGAGGTTGTTGATGCACAAACTTTACAAAATAATTGATACTGTTTCATTATTTTCTTATAAAACAATTGTGAATTGATGTTTTTCGTGTGGCTGCTGAGATTTTTGGTTGTACAGTCACGAGAAAATACATGTTTGCACGGCCAAACAATTGAAGTTTAAGTCCTAGTTTAGATTTAAGAAATCGTGAACTTTTCTTTTAAATTAATTATTTTATGTTTAGCTTGAAATATTCCTGATATTGTAATCAGGAATATTTCATAACAGCTTCAGAGATTTCGCATAAGAAATTTACTGCGTTTTTCTGTGTCTGAGTGTAATGTATTTTTATATTTAGAAGTATATAAACTACTTAGTATGCTTAACTTGAGACTAGATGGCGTTGTGTGATCACTGAAAAAAAAAATCTTATTATATCAAGCAATTCTTTTAATTCATATCACTACCAAATAGCACTTAAGTCGATACAAATACCCATACCCATGTCAGCCCATAATTAATTAAGAACATAATTAATATTATCGCTTTGATCGGACATTGAAACTTGATGCGGCGTTATTAATACAAATGAAATGAGCTCCACTGAGTTAAATAGACGGGTTCATTGGATGCTTGTAAGGGATATAATTACATTTTTTTTGGTTAGTAAGTGATTTGTCAATCAATATTTGAGTACAAATTGCCTTGGGCACAGTTTGACTTTTTGTAGAATTAATGAGTTAAGGAGGTAAGTGCCTCGATAGAGCCTAGATCGAGACATCATCTAGAAAATAACTCAGGTTTGAAAAAAAAATATTATGGCGCCGGTCACAAGTGAAATGGAATAAAGGCAGGAAGATGATGATTGCAGTTGTGGAAACGGGACGCTGCTACACGTAGTGTATGTTTTCGATCTTTGCGTCTTGCTTTCCACAGTGGCGATAGTCCGGCTGCAATCATTGTGCAGCGTACGACCTCTAAACTGAGTCACTACACTTTTGTTAGGTTAACGATAAGGAAAGGAGTACTTCGTTAGTCTTAGCCAGTACATCATTATTCAATTTATTCTTACAAGCAAATGAATTTCAATACATTTTGTTTTTCGTGGGAAATCATCAAATGACCCCGCCCGCTGTGGGCGCAGCGGAAGGGAGTGTTAGACTTTTACTGACTAAAACCCACTATGTTCCTCCTGAAGCTCTTTGAGTGCCGGGGACGCGGTAATCTCACGAACATCCCGCAGCCCCGGCAGGATGAATTCAATACCTTCTGTTGACACGACGACAGCGAACTAAAAACCGTTGTCTTGTTTAACAAATTTCGTCAAGGCACTCGCAAATGAGATCTTCGATTCCAAGAAACTCAACTAACTCATTTAAGAAAATTCATTCAATAGGAAAATTATGCAAATCTAAATTATGTCAAGGTGCTGGTAATCTTCTATTCCCAAGAACTCTAAGTCCTTTGACCGCGGATCACCGAAGTTGACTCACTGTTAACTAATCTGAGGCTTCACCTGAACTTTGTTAACTAAAGTTATTAGTTGTGTTGTTATTAATATTGCATTCTGAATAGTTTTGTTGACGGTCGCCGGTCGGGCTTAGTTGTAAATGTTTTACATAATTGTTTAAAACTAGGTGAACGCCGTAGTTTCTTTAGCCGATATTTAAAAAAATGATTTTGTCATCAATAATTTATTTTATTTAATCCTTGTATCGCGATTGATTTCAATTCACATGCACAAAGTATTTCGTATAATATTCTGGTTACATGTAATAATAGATAATAACAAATTTACTTAGAAGTTGTGTATCGCACATTTTTTTTTCTTAAGCGGGGATTGCAACTGCGTAGATCAAGAAACTATATTTTCTTTTCAGATTTTTTTGTTCAATTGATCTACTCAGGTGTACAGACTATAAAATACTTGACTCCATCGAACATGAAAAAATACTATGTAAGACGTGTAAAAGTAATACAATTATACTACTTCCAGAATAAAGCGTTTCATTTCACAACTGAATCTGGTAAAACACAAATCTACCCGAAACGGAGACGAAGAAAAAACTATTTCACATTCAAATACAATAGCAATTTCTTTAGTTCCATATATCCCCTTTTAATCTCAAACCATTCTGAACAAAAACTACAAAACCTTCATAATTTGTATTACTCAAAAGTACGTATTTCATTAAGATAGCGCTCCTAATACCTCTCAATGTCTGTCACTAATTATAGCGCAAATAATATGAACAATAATTATAATTAACGTATTGCTTGCTACGTAATGAGACAAGTATTAATCAATTGTAATCCGACACTAGCTTTGTCCTGCGACTACGTTCATACGAACTTTAGCCATGATGGTAAAATATGAATTTAAGAAAAAAAAACACAATTAGTATTTCTGATTTAAAAACTGGGACTATGGGACTTGCAAAAGCGAGATTCATTCTTTTTTTATGCATATTGATTACTGACAGTGTTTTCGTGGCTTTATTTTTAGAGTAAAAAATGGGTTAAAAAAATTTTAGATTAGTTTAAAAGGCCTTCCGTTGAAAAAAAACTGCTACCGTGTGCTCATTCGCTGAGTAAGCAACATTTAATTGATAAGTTATGATAAAATAATAAGCAACCGTAATCTCAAGACCATACAGTCTAAATTACATTGCACCAACAAACTATCAGAAAGATCAGCAAAAATAATAACTGTTAAAACAATAACTAGTCTATAAAAGTCCCGGCTATTGTCACTTCCTCAAACTGCAGTTACGAACTTTGTTGTCGACTGTACTCGTATCGACGACTCACTTACTTATGGACTCGTTTACCTTGTAAGATAAAAGTACTTTTGTTTGTGACTGTACCCGACGTCCAAGTTTTAAAATCGTTACCGCTTCTGTATCAAGCACTGTTGAGAGGGACAGTTTTAAAGAATTCTTATTATGAAACTTTATGGATTCGTTTTTATTTACGTTCTTGTTTTGAATTAGCTTTTTGTATACGACGTGAAGTGATACGAGTTTTTAAATACGATTGTAAGTTTTCTTTTGTTTTTATAGGTACCTACTACTTCCCACAAAAAAAAAACTCTTTAAGTTAGTAAGAAGTGAATATTATTTTTTTTGTGGATTCGCCAGTATTATTTATAAATGGATAAAACTGTTTAAAAACATAATCTTCGTTAGGGCTTAAAATAATCGAAGAAATAGACTTACCAAATAAAAAAAAAACTTTATAAATAGGGATGACTTAACAATTTATTTTAGTAAAATGAAAGTTTCAGTCCAATTCGCATTTACCAATTATTTCAAAAATCTCGAAACCTTAACCTCTTCCTACTTTAACCCACTTAAACATCAAAAATTCACAAGTTAACCTTTCAATCTATAAGCGTCATTTAAACAAATTATTTATTTAAGTATCCCTCGTATCGGATCCAACCTTTAGGCAAAAACAAAATGGCTTCCTCCCACAGATGAGCAAACCTATCACCAAAGTGAAATGTGGAAGCGAGATGCCACTATACATAGTGTATAGCGCTGTCTCGTTTCCACGATCGCAACAATCTTTCTTTAAGTGGTGGTGGTGGCCTCTCTGACCCAAACAAGATGGCTTCCTATAACGGATCAGTTTCAACAGTTAACGTAATAATATACGTTTAGAGTTTAAGGCTTTTGTTAGGTTTTGGTCAAGATACTTAAGAAGATAAGATAATATGTATACATATAAGTAGTAGATAGATAACTAGCTGTTGCCCACGACTTTGCTCACGCGACTGTTAGTTATAGCAGCAAAAATATTACAAAACTGACACAGTCGGTTAAAAAGTAAGTCTGTGTGTTAATCTAGGACCTTGTAGACCTAGATTGAACCAGCCGTTTGAGCGTTAAAAAGTAATTTCAAACATTCATCCATACTTACAAAGTTTCGCCTTTATTAGGAGTAATTTATAATGGAAATTAATACAGGCACAAATCATGACAAACAGAAAATGGAAGTATGGATAATCTGTAGTGAGCTATACTCGATCTGTCTCTATATGGTAAGAGGTTTCAATGTATTACTAATAAATTTAACAGCCCATAATCTAACTGAACTGCTTCCTTGTACATTCAATTCCGGTGTTTTAACTGCAGAGATTATAACGACTATGATTTTCAACCAGTAATATTTTCAACAACTATTGTTAGTGTAGGTATTAAATTTTATTTGAATATCTCTAAAAGAATGATTAGAATAAGTAATTTATTTCATATGTTATGATTAGCCCCAAACTAGGCAAAGTCTGTATCTTGGGGCCTGTATCCTATTCTTTTTATTAAAATATGAGTAGGTAATTAAATAAACCTTGACAACTTAAATTTTACTGAATTAAATTTTCAAAGATTTTTTGTACTCACTTTAGTTTGAAAAAAAAATATAAGTGCCAATATAAAAG
The DNA here is from genome assembly GCA_941860345.1 of Chrysodeixis includens. Taxonomy (NCBI): domain Eukaryota; kingdom Metazoa; phylum Arthropoda; class Insecta; order Lepidoptera; family Noctuidae; genus Chrysodeixis; species Chrysodeixis includens. Next base: position 3,051,462 of record OW796115.1, read on the forward strand.
TTGACATGTTCGTTTTCTAAAATATTACAAGAGCTAATTATAAAGCATTCAGTTGACGTTTCGTAGATTCTTAGTTAAATAATCTAAACGAAGATGGTTTGTTTACATCTACAAAAACTGTAGTAACTATCCACATATAATATGACAAGCATAAACAAATAACTAAACTTAACCAATTTATATAAAATGCCTCAGTTTGTCCAACATAGCCAATGCCAATGTTTGGCCAACTGTCACCATCACCAATGCCGTGCACGCAGTCGCGGTCAACCGCACTGACATTTGGACGCACCTACATGACGTTTTTATGGACACACTGACAGATTCAATGCTCCAAAATAAATGTTAATGTAAATAAATTAAAATAAAGACTATCTTGATAAGTAGTGTGAAAGATAATTTTGTGTACTATTTAAATTAAAGAGAGCGATGACACGCGATAAGATTTATCACATTCTCATTTTATCGCGCCATTATTTGTACAGAAATTAATATTGGTATTATTTAAACAGTTAAAAAACCTTGGAAAGCAAAATTATTTTGTCGGTAGTTTCTTAAAAAAAAAGGAACTCGTTTAACTAAAAGTACAAGAAAGTATGACTTTTAAGACGGCAAACAATCTTTAAGATAAAAGTAACATAAAACAAAAGACTTAAATTTAAAAAAGTAAGTCACAATGCATTCGTAATTGAAAGCCCAGGTAAAAGTGAAACACTAAAAATAAAGCATTTGGCGATTCTGCCAGGGCCCTATTGCGCACGCGTGAAGCAAATGCCCGCGTTCAGTGTAAAGCGAGCGTCGACCACTGCGCGCGTCGTGTCACTGACAAATACATTCGCGCGTATAAACTTTTTTGTAAAGAACGATCGACTTTTTAAAAATTCGAACGTTTTATTTTTTTCGTGAGTGAGGAATACAGTTTAGTGTTCTTTTTGAAATTTTGAATTTGTTTTGTGTCTGTGTTTGTGAGTGTTTTGTTTCGCGGTTTTTTTTAAGGTAAAATTAATTTAATATTTTTAAACATAATTTTTAATCGTTTTCAGCTTTGAACAGAACGTTTTTTGAATTAAGACTTTTGACATGTTTTAAGAACGTTGCTAAATTTTACAATTAATATTCATAAGCAGAAAATATTAATTAAAATTGCATAGACGTAGATCATGTTTTATGTTCATGATAGTAGTAAAAATATTACGACTTTATAATGGTTTTTAACGACGGTTCAACTATAAAGCTACAAGTGGTGTCTAATTAAAACAGATCGGTATTTTAGGGAGTCACAATTAATTGTTCTGTCATTTTTGCCGCTTTGTTCAATTAAACGAAAATGACTTGTAAACATTGTAATTAAAGACTGTAATTAATGTACTCACAATAGTGTAATAAAACCTTATTTTTATTACTTCAAGAATAATTCCTAATTAACGTGCAACTGGTCGCAAATATATTGTTGTTTTAATTAAAAAAAGAAGACAATGACTCAAAACTTCTAAAAATAATCTAGCATATTTTTTTAACCATGAAACCTTTTTGCAACTCAGAATTGCAAAAAGGTATTCGCCATTAATTACCACTTATTTAAAAGAAAATACTACCCATGTAAGTTGCTAAATTTATGATCAGTATGAAGCAGTTAGGATTTAACTAGAACCGGAGAAAAGGTCGAAGGTTACTCGTAAGAATTTTATTTATGAACTTGCACCGTACGCACTTTAAATATGGGTAAGTGTACCTTACCTTCTTCACTATTTACTCTTAAAATCATCCATTTGAAATCATTTTTATGTTCACAAACTAAATTATTTTAGTATTCGAAGAATATCATTAATTCTATTATTATATCATTATTTCCATATAAAGTGGTTGTGCTCTGATATTATTTTGATTTAATTATGACATGAATAGATCTGTAACAATTTAGTCGAAAGGTATATTATTATGATTTTATTAAAATGTTTATTTATTTATTTTTAGAAATAAACACCATTGCAGTTACGACCAAATCGATGCTATTTTAAATATTTGTTTAGTGAGTGAACACGAATACTTAATAGAAAATAATAACAATTACGAAATTATACCTAAAAATATGAATATAGAGATAATATTTGGTATCGTGAAGTTTCTTAGTAGGTATCGAGATACATATTTTTACATGCACATCTGTGCAATACTCTCAAAGTTTTAAATAAGACTTTTTCTTGCTATTCTTTTTTCCATATTTTCATTTATCATCTAAAATACTACTTGATTGAACTTGTCTCCAATAATTATTTAAAAAAACCGCAAATTTTAATGTCAAAATCTAAATTTTTAGCGCTCTGTGGCAGTAGCTAGTGGCAGTAAACCCCACACTTACACTTTAAGTGGCGGAAATAGACCCTGTATTATACTTTATAGTTCTATGTGAACTAAGCTTATAAATAACGAAACAAAACGGCCTTAATTACATTTAATAAGAGGCATTGTTGACTTGCTTAATGACAGGGCACACATCAACGATTATAACCTCACATCTTATTATGAATTACACTTTGTAGTCTTTTGAACACACGATACTAAACCATTAAGAGCAATTATGGACTTTAGTGCCCTGTAATAGAGACTATAATTTCAGATGTAGGCTGTAATTTTGTAAGGCTATTTATCTGTGGTCATATTACTACAACTGATGTTAATTTCTTCGCAAAAGCTATGTATGGTATCAGAAAGTGACTTGTGCCATATTAAGTACGGAAAGTTTACTCGAAAATTATTAACTTATTTGGACTTACATACATAGAATAAATCGAAATCGCTTCCCATTTATGTCCGTCCATATGTATGCTTGTGTCTTTTAAACTAAGCAATGGATTGTGATGCGGTTTTTTCTATGTAAATACAGCAGAATTGCAAGCGTTCGAAACTGGACTATATATTTTTACTGGTAAAGAAATAGAAATCATATTGGTTAACCTCTATCGTTAGCTAAGTAGTGCAAGCAATCACATGTTATGTGTTTATGTAATAAAAACAACTTGCTCTCGTAACACATAAAAATACCGGTACGTCAAACTAGCTATAATTATAATTATGATATATCAATTTTAATGTTACTTCAGTTATACCGAACACTAAACGTCAATAGTTAATAGGCACCGTTCAATATCATGCTTTCTCTATCATTTAAATGCGTTAAATAGAGACAGATAGATTTTAAAAGTGTCTTATATTTAAGCTGACGTATGCCAATAAACCAATGGGCCAAAATAACCACCGAATTGTCTTGTATACAAAATAAACGTAAGCAAGGCAGACCCAGGCGGAGATGGTGAGAAGACCTGGATTCATTTTACCGAACTGGTCACTCGTGGCTCTTGAGAGAGATAAGTGGAAGGAGAGTAGGGAGGCCAACGCCCAGCAATGGGACATTTCAGGCTAGTAATGATAATACTTAATAGTTAAGCTGCGTGTATGTTTGGCTCGTGAATGACATTACCATGAGGGCGATGGAGTGCACAATCGCAACAAGAATCAACTCAACTGTCTGTAAATAGTATTTATTTTTCATTATTTTTCATATCGACGGGTCCTACGTAGACTAGTACAAGTGCAAAAATGCAACTTTTCAAGAGAGCGGTTTAAAGGTTCAAAAGCTTGTAACTTTGTCGTAAATCAATAAAAACACTTGAAATTTTAGTATGTTATATTTTGATATTTAAGAAATAAGACTGCATTATTGGTTTTTACTATTTTTTTATACTTTGGAAAATAGGTTGACTTGCATTGATGTAGCTTGTTTTTTTTACTACAGTAGAACCTGTAAACTGATACAAGTGGCCACTTATACCAGTATATAGTGTACTTGCTTATACTTATAATAAAGCAAATCTGAAGAATTTTACTCTTTAAACATAGTATTTCCGTGTTATTGACCAATATGAGGTTATAATATTTAAAAAAATACCTACATTTATCTACTTTTATCGACTTTTTAACACTTACAACAGTTTACTCAGTACTGGAAAGCTACTTGCAACAGTTTGCTGTATTATTATTAACTGTGAATATTTAAATTAGTGTGGCAAGAAGTTAAATAAAAACATTTAAAATACAAAATTACACTTTATTATTAGATAGTAGCATTCTTAATAATGAAAAATAAAATCATTGGCCTTGCAATCTTAAAAATAATAAAACAAAAAATGTAATCTTTTTATTTTAAGTAAAAAAAAGGTTTGATTTTTAAAGAGGTTTTCTTACGATAATACCTAATTGTTTTTTTTATTTTTAAGACTAGCTTGTCTTGAATTTCATGTTATTTTTCTTATAAATATCATTTCCACTATTTTTTTTCAGTTACGTCCACTAGTTTTTGTACGTTGATGTTTCTAATTTATTTCTCCCTTTGCAGATTCGCTAGAAAAGGTATTTTAAAGAAATTAGTATAACCTTTGTGCAACTCCTTTCGAACTATGTGCTTCTATTAAGTGTATAGTTGTGTACATAACTTGTTAAACGTATAAACAAGTAACACAACCCCTAAAAACAGGGCAATGAGACCTTAGACTCTAAATCAGATGATGGAAAATTAATTACATTTTTACAACTTGTAATGTATGTAATGGTGATTTGTGTCACCCTTCATACGAATGCCTCATCACATCACCACACTCAACACTCACAAAACAAGTATGACTTGTTTAAATATGCATTTTATACATTTGAAAATATTCTACTAATATAGTTAACGCGAAAGTTGCATAAGTGTGGATTGGATGTTTGTTACTCTTTGACGCTCAAACGACTTAACCAATTTTGAAGAAATTTCGTATGGAGTTAGCTGACAACCTGGATTAAAACATAGACTTTTTAACCGACTACGTCAGAGGAGGGCAATGTTTTCCAGTTGTAACCGACACTCGTGCGGTCGAAGTTACGGGCGACCACTAAGTCCTTTATTAGTTTAATTTGAATGTCTTTTGTATCACTATACTTAAGTTTTGATTGTACCTAATTGTTTTTTCAATACTACAACTTTACCAAAATAAACTGAGGTTGCGAATATTGTTATATTGTTTACCTCTGGAATATTTTTACATCTTTAAAAATGATGTACTTGGGTACATAAAAAAAAATTGTCTCGTTAGTTACCAAGTAGCAAAATTTGGTAGCTTCTTACTTTAATTGCTGCAAAAAATGTGTTAAAAGTAGTATCGCTATTTATTTTATTAGTAAATAAATGTGATTATTAAAATAATGTAGGTTACGTCAGATAACAATATCAAGAAAATAAAACAAAGTCACATGTGACTTTGTATTCCTACTGATATAAGTGTAAAATTTATTGAAAGAATAAAATAATAATAAAAAAAAAAAAAAACCCGACTGTAAAAAAACAACCCCTAACTAAAAAGGGAAAAACAAACTCTATAATTTAGTGTGAAGAGTATGCAGTACACCGTGCGTCTACATTATATAATTTATACGAAAAAAAATAATGCAGGCGGCACAAACAAATCTACAAGCAGTACAATCTGTATCTTGCATTAGGTGAACATTAATTAAACCCTTTTGTAGAAATATTAGTACTGTCAACTTAGTAATTTGTTTGTTAATTTTTAACGCATACAGTTTTTAATAATTGACCTAGTGAGCCCTTAATTGTTGTGAATTCTCACCACTACTTACTCAAAGCAAACAAAACTTGTTAAATATGTAAAAAAGTAACACAACCCCTAAAAACAGGCCACGAAATAGTTTTTATACAGAAGAATACGTTAGCAGTTAACGCAGTTATACCAGTGTTAACGTGCTCCCGACTCCGTCGCAGCGCGCATACTGGAGTAAATGGCACTTGCGCGTACGTCACGCGGCGCACGCGACTACCTACACTGGTGCAAGTGACTTACATCAGTGATGATGGTCGTGCGGCCGAAAATCATGTCACTTATGTTAGTTTACAAGTTTGTATCTCTGAAATTATTGAATAAAATAATATAATTTTTACAGGATATAAAGTTAAGGTAATTTTAAGGCTTTTGGTGCAAAAAAACGTATTTTGATGTTTTGCGGGTTACACCAGTCTACGTAGGACCCGTCGATATATACATTAGTTCCGATTTCAGCCACGTGTCAAAAGATCCTTGTAGCACAATATTCGTATTTCGATCGTCATTTTTTTATGTTCTAATCTGTATAGGGGTTTTGACAATAATTGGAAGATATTAGCTTCTCTCTGCATCTACGCCAAGAAGGTTTATTTACGTTAGTGAAATTCTGTTATCAAATCTTGAATTATGGAATTTCAGCGAACACAATCCTCAAATGAGGTATGAGATATGATTAGCAAAATCTGCTTGGATTTTCGCGGAACTCGGTTTCCATCTCAGCTGGATTTCTATTGACTTTATTTACGAATTTCTGTGTGGTTTGGTTAAATAGAATCTGTATTCAATTGTTATCAGTTTTGATAAACATTTCTTTTTTTCCATGGAAGATATTATTATGAAAATACCTTTGCCCGCAAGGCATGATTGGTCTTAATACTTTTAATTTGATAAATTATATTTAGATTCCTTTTTCTTCTGTAAATTGTACATCACTAAATAATTCAATTGGGTATTTGAAACAACGAATTAGTCCGTCAGATAGATTTCAAAAGAATGTTGGACGTATTTGTTATTTCATCGCGTAAATAAAAATTGGAGACGATTTAACTTGTGTTGAAATCTCATGTGACGTCACGTCTCAATGCACTTTTTAATGACAAGTGACGTCACTATCCCAGCTTCAATACTATTCGCTACTAATATCAATACTATCTTTGATTCGTTACATCTCCGTATTTATTGATTTGATAAAAGAAAATATTACGAATCTATTTTTTTATATTATTCTATCTAACATAGAACTTTTTGAGTTTCGTAATCAACCACCTATTTCTATTTAGTATTGTTCACCAAAGCTACAAAAAACTTGATCATTAGAATAAAACACTTAAACATCGTTAACATTCCTTATTTCTTCTAAATTGAGTCTGTGATTTAGGAAGCTTAAATGTCAAAGCATTTGATTAGTTCGCATTTAGGTACCTAGATGTGATCACGCCTTTGTAAATACAATAACAATTGAATTAAGGATTCTAAATTTAGGATAGTATAGTGAGCGATTCTAGTATGTATGTACTTGGAGGATTTTCAATGAACAAGCGCAATGAGCAATGCTTGTTCATCCCATATAATTATGAAGACTGATCTTAAAATTCCATTAGCCAAATTATATGATTAGTAGCTATTACATACGAGTTTGTAGGCCTTAGTATAATATTCCATCGAAACAAAAAAATAATAAATTGAGCTTTGCTAAACACAGTAGTTAAAACGGCAAATTTAGCTAAATACAGCAGTAAGTATTAGATGTTGGCTGACTTTCTACCTATCTGACATTTTCAAAAGTTTCATAAAAAAACAGTAAAGCCATTTCGGAGGAATATAGTAACCAACATTTATTGCATGAGAATATCATCAGAATAAAGGAAATAGTATCTAATCAACTGATAAATATCTGTTTTTTATTATTTCCCAGAAATTGCTTCTGCCTTTGATAATAAATCCTACATGGTAAGGATCATCCATTTTTATTTTTCTCATCAGCGAGCGTTTTAATCGCAACAACATATTTTCCTCATGATTTCAATTTTCATGTTATTATTGGGAGTTCTATTTTTGTTTCATGGTTTTGTTTTTATATTTATTCTCTTGTTTTCTTGTCACGATACTATGTTGCTTATTACGTTCATTTAGATTTAATTATAATAGTATTAGCCGATTCTCACACCTGAAAATGCATATTGTAATTTTAAATTCAAAAAACATATTTTGTTGCTCGCACTTTATATGCAAGAACTTTTTTTTGAATTCTTAAGTATAATGACTTATTCCAGAAAACTAATAATATCGAATCACTGAATCTATATTACAAATATGGCTCGGCTCATAAAACGTGTTGTAGGTATAACACCATTTGGGCAAATCGAAAATGCTACCATTAGAGGCGAAGGGCCACAAAGTTAATATATCTTGTCATATACATCATAAACATAATAATATATTACAGCAGGGCACAGAAACCGAGTACTGCTTATCACCAGACGATTTCTGCGAGGAAATTAGCGGAAATGGGTCAGAGAAACGGTGGCCGCTAGCGACGCCTCGTGTATACCTACGTATATATTTTTGAACCACCCTGTATTTAACAGCTTCGAAGATTTTTAGGAAGAATTTTGGGTTTTTAGGAGTCGGTTTTTAAACGTGTTTTAAAAAACCCATAGTATATTCTAATACGTCTGTTAAAAAAAAAATCTTAAAAGCAAAAAATTCAAAAAAGAGTTCCGTTTATAATATGTGAGATAAACCAATATTTTTTCATACATTTGGAGTCATTTTGTAGCGAGATTTTCCTGGCTTTAGAATAGTATATTTTATTGAGATTCAAAACAAATACTCGATATTTAGAAGGATCACATTGTTTTTCACAAACTTGCGTTGATTGTCTATGAAAGACCCACCATATTTACATTACATTATAATATATTTTTATATCGAAATAGGCCTTTTTTTTGTTCACGACGCGATTCGTCAATCCCTAATACGAAGGCTAATTTCCACATTCGCACCTAAGTTCAGTAGCTTTATTTATAACCCTGAAATTAATGAGATACTCAATATAACACGAATATTTCAACATTTTATTTTATTCACGATGGATTAGGTCCAGGGTACAGTAAAGTTTAATTGGGTTTTGTCGCAACTGTGTCCGATAAAACGGTGAAACTTTAATACAGGGATTAGGCCATACACAACCAATATTCGAAGCTTGTTTATTTGGAAATTTTGTTTAAGTTATAATCTATGTTTCGTAGGCCCACAGCGGCTATTTTCGGGGATAAATTATTGAATACGAATTGATATTTGATGTCTTTATTGCTTTATAGTCATCGCTTCGGTTATGTATGTATAATGATGACAACTATTTTTTATATGTCCATCATGTAGTTAAATGGTTAATATTGGATGCCTATTTTTTCAATTGTCCCGCAAACAAAATTGACCGAAGTACAGTCTTAGTATTTTGCGAATGCGTTACGTAACCAGCCCCCTTTCATAAACCTTAAAGCTGTTTACGTGTGACATTTTTTATTGTTCAGACAAACGCGAAAATACGTGTCTAATATTTTTTAATTATCTATCTGACGGACTGATTACATTTTTTACTTTTCGTACCCTGTCGTGATTAACGATTACCTGGGCTAAGTAGGTATTACAAGACAAGTAAAGTAATAAAACAGAATGCAAAATAAAACAAAACTCCCAAATCTATTCTACCTATCTGAATGACGCTCTGTGTCGTCAACCAGTGCCACATGATAGGGCTATCCACATTATTGACCACGCGAGGCAATTTCTAATATCACGATAAATATAAAGCTTATAAAAATAAAAGTTCACATCCTAAGAGTTTGCCCTAATTTATTTTGATTTATTTTTACAAAAACTCTTAATTATAATAAATTAATAACAGATAGATATTGCCAATTAAAACCTCGACTGTAGTACGTCACTTTGCTGGTTTCCGAACGGCAGTCAATTCCAATTTGCATGCTTAATGCCTCACAGCGTCAGATTATTTTATTTCTGAACGAGGAGGGATAGATACTTTTGCTAGAGATAATTAATTCCTCATTTCGTTTTTTAAGTAAGTTAAGAAATGTCTTGTTTACTATGAGCTGACTTTTACTTGAAAGTTTTTAGTTTACTGTGTGACCCGGCTGCATAGCCCCCATCGTAATGTCAGGTTATATAATAAATAAATGCGACGAATTGAGAACCTTCTCATTTTTTAAAGTAAAATTCTTAATATTTAAAGTCAATATAGACGATTTTAAGTTTTCTTAGCGATTTTTATTCAATAGTTTACTTCAATCAAGCTTATTTTCTAGTCGTTTTTCCCCATTACATAAGCCTCTACTCTCTTCCCATCTATCTCTATTCAGGACCAAACTGTGTCAGATTTCGTTCATACACATACTGAAGCATACTGAGTACTAAGCACAAGAATTTTGTAACAGATTTTTTTTCCTTTCCTAGCAAGTAAGGTGTACTATATAATTATACCTTCTATAGATATCTATTCTTTGTTGGTGATACATTTAAAATGAATAAAAAAAATACTGAATGAAAAGTCTTCAGTTTATTAATAAAGAGAACTGTAAATGACCTCTTTATCGCACCCATGGCCAGATGGCCGTGATAATGAATCATAACTATGCTAATTCCGTTCCAGGTTAAAATAATATTCAGAGTAATGAACTTATATTTTTAAAATACATAAAAAAGTGGAAGTTCTCTTTTAAACAGTTTTTATATGTGTTACCTAATTACGCGCGTGCTAATAGACGGGCTGTGTATTTTTTTAAAGGATCTTTTATAAATTTAATTTTATATTACCTACTTGATTAAAATTCAGTTAACAATAAATTTTAAGAAATAACTGGGTAATAAACATAATTTTTATTCAAAATACGATTCCCTGTTAAAAGGACACTTACTTAGAAGCCAGTTTTTTAGTTTGATCTAAAATAAAGAATATGAACTGCTCGTCAGTTATTCTATATGTAGAAACAAAAGTGTCTTAAAAGACAAGAGTATCTTAAAAATCTGTCTCAAAATATGGAAGTTACCTTATGATGGAAATTACACTAAGCCATACGTTAATTGTCGCTAGTGGTTTTCAATCGAATTGTGTCGATAAAAATGTTTTGAAGAGGTGAGATAAGCAGTCACCCCGTCCAAAATTCCCTTCCGTCTATATTGTACTAAGTTCAGTAAGACTGAATATCGAACCCAACATAACTCGAGAAAAGACTTCACTAAAACGAATTCTAAATTAAAGACTAAGGCAATAATAAATAATTTATCCTTCCATTCAGACATATAGACAATGACCCATACATATGCATAGATGCCTGGTTAAATATTAGCATATTCATCATACAGTGTTTGTTAGTCAAAGTCGTCGCCATCAGAGTGTCTGTACCACCGCTTAAAGTAATATTATTGCAGGTGTGGAAGAAAGACGTCGCTCTACGTTATGTAGTGCGCTGTCACGTTTCCACAACTGCAATAATATTAATTTAAAGGGTCATGGTAGGCTTATAGACAGGGTCACTACTGTTTATTTAGCTTATGATTTCCTATTTACTAATATGACGATGCCTTATGGTGAAGTACGAAGAAAGTATAGGTTAGGTACTAGCTGTTGCCCGTGAAATCACTAGCAAAAAATTTGAGGATGAAAAATGTTGATGTTGGCCGATTCTCAGACCCATTGAAAGCATTTATACAAAATTGCAAAAGAATTCGAAGAAGTACCTACGGTAACCAACATAGTGATATGACATTTAAAAAAGGTAATCTCAATAAACGCGACTAAAGTGACTAAAATAAGATGCTACATAGTGTAATAGTGTGATTAAATTATGTAATAACACATTTCACTTAGATATTTTTCAGATTGTTAAAATAGAAAACGAATTGAATACATCAAATGTATAGGAATGACATTCTTTTTCGACAAGCGACGTGATTTTGACTAGGATACATGAGAAACTTGACTATATTCCATTTGTTTAGGTAATTAACTAAATGTAAACAATCTTGGCGTTACTTTTTAACCAAAAAAGTAATTTTTAATTTGGATATTACTACTTACAAATCAGATAACTATAGTTTTAGAAAATCTGAATGTATTTCAAGTTATAAAACGTATTTTACATTTTTCAAGATCACATTTTGTTTAAAAGACATACCAAAATTGTTTACATTTAGTTAATTACCTAAACAAATGGAGTATACAAACCGATTAGTGCTAATGTTATGACTTAAAACAAAATATCCATACTTAGCTTTTACGAATTGATATTTTCTATTCATCGTTGACTAGTCTTACTTCATAACCTCCTATTTCCCCCTATTTCTACGTTGGATAGCCAATATAAATCGTCTACCAAACAGAGCAAAGCAGTGAGTGTGGAAATTTATCATTATCACAAGACGCGGTATAAAATCATTGGAGTGCGAAATAGAAGCTAAGATGGACGCGTCTTTCGATGACGTCACGAGGATTTTTACCCGACTGTCGTAGCGTGATAGAGAGTTGTGATAAAAGCGATTTAGAGTACGGAAAATGTGATTAGGTAATGTTCTAAATATAAGTGTTATTGTAAATATAGAAAATAGAAAATGAATCGGAAAAAAAGTTGAATATTTACCTAGCCCCGATCAAATGTAAGAGACAAACTCATGAGGAATTGTAGATTTTACATATTGTAATCCGAAATTGCCAACCAATAATGAGCAAGCATTTAATTAAAACCCTCTCTATATTATGGGTTAAAGCCGAATATACCGCAAAAACCGTTTATATCGTAGTAAGAAGATGTAAAAATCAACAAGTACCGTACCTAATTGCTATATCGACTATAACATACATTGTCCTTTTTTGGACCACCCAGATATATTTAAATACCTACTATATTTGCCAGATCCTACAAAACTAGCTCTACTTAGACAGGAACATAAACCTTTAATTTCATCTTGGTACCACAAGCTTTCAATTTTCTACTGGAAAGAAAAGCCTCGGAATACGCCGAGGAAATCGAGTCGCTTTCGTTTTCCTTCTTAAACTGAGATTCGATTGGAAGACTGGTAGAGTATAAATAAATAAATAAATAAAAAGCCTTTTATTCGGACAATAGGTTTACAGATCTGTTTCCTTACTCTACTACACTGTTATTTATATTATTTAATTAAACTTATTCACATATTTCGTGCTTCTTTAGTTTTTGCAGGTCCGTTTGCCAGTTGGCAAAGGCCTCCTCCAACCTGCTCCATTCTGGCCTCTCTCTGGCCACTCTACTCCATGTTATGCCCGCAACCTGTCTGATATCGTCATCCCATCTTTTTTGCTGTCTACCTCTTTTCCTTTTACCTTCTCTGGGATACCATTGTGGTAGAGTATACACTTATCTAACTAAATATGTATGTACTTAGGTATAGCTATAGGTATATACAACGTACTAGCTTTTGCTCGTAACATAAACCACGTAAATCTCTATATAGGTGCAAAAACATTACCCTCTCTGTTACAATCAGTCAAAAAATTGCATAAGTATTATTTTCGGGGGTCGGCAAACTCCATACCAAACTTTATTAAAATAAATCAAGCTGTTTGAGCATGTAAGAGCAAAAAACATCCACCTATCTATTCATCCACATAAATTTATCGCGTTTATAATATGAGTAGGATTTTGGTAAAACCCGAGATTTTTTAGGACAAACCGCTTCTCCACTAAAACGATATGCAACTTTTTAAAAACTCTTTAAAAAAGCAATGATCCGTGGATCCTACAAACCAAAAAAAACCACAAGCAAAAATACATCTTTAATTTTTTTGTTTTTTCCTTATACTGTTACGTACCTTAACGTGGTATAAGGAAAACAGGTAATCCGAAGCCCATTTCTCGTCTACATGAAAAGATACTTGACAAAACAATAGCAGTCTTAATGCGTAATCAACTTTTACTGCTTCAGGAAAATCACACCTCATTCGCTTTATACTAAGTACTGCAATATCCCTTATTGTCCATAAATTTCCTTATCTATGAACTAAAGTTAATGTGGAAATGACTGACTCATTACTACTCACAATAGTACTTGGTACATAATAACAATATTAAAACTGATTGCCTATTTATTCGATGTTTATGTTTAGACACGTTTTATGACTTCGTGAGCTGTAAATAACTTTTTAACGGGTGTCTTGGCTGCGTTTATGCTTATTGTTAAACTTTGAATGGTTGATAGTATATTTTGATCGCTAAAATGGAGTGTAAGTCGCATGGGCATTTAGCAAAAGTGGTCATCTGGATTTTTTTGAGAAAGCTGTTTTTTTTCTCTGTCTCTCGTATTTAATCCTTGTGGATTTTTTTTCTTTCCTAGTGTTGGAATAAAACGAAAGCAAAAAACCGTATAGTTACGTAATATACCATACAAAAAAGGACTCCATACAAAAACTCTGAGAAAAAGCTTCGCAGACGTGAGCTCTGCATGTAGTTCGCCTTAACGACTACAAAAAGATAAAAGGTTTACTTATAATATTACCGAAAAAGGTGTGAAGAGAAATGGCTGTGTCGCGACAAACCGTGAGCTGTCGACCTACCACCACGTCCTAAAGTAATATTATTGCGGTTGAGGAAAAGTGACAGCGCGCTACAAGGCGTAGAGCGGCGTCTCTCTTCCACACTTGCTATAATCATATGTCACTTTAAGAAGCGGTGGGACTCTTGAAATAAAACGTGAATGTTAAAGTCAGGACTATCTCAGAGTGGGATTATGGAAGGTGGAAAAAAGGCATTTGTTTCAAGATTCAAGCAAAAAATTTGCCCTTCTCAAATACTGTAATAGTTGAGCTACAAAAAAAGGAAATATTTTCATCTTTAGTGGTGTTCAAGTGACATTTTGTCAAGCACTCAAGACTCATATGTATGGATTTGACTTGTGGAACCCATTGAAACGAAATGTAATGCCCATACATTTCCGCTTTTATCGTTGACGCTTGCCAAAATGCATTATATCTATAGCAAAGAACCGGCAATGATACACATACAATCTCGACGTTTTATCTCTATGTGTAATGTGTATATGTACAAAGATATTACCCGCTTTATCTGGCAGTCGAGAAAAATAGGTTCTTTAACCCGCTGTTATAAATAGAAACTCTATATTCATGACAGCTGGTGTCTTTCTCTTCCAAGAATTCGAAAATTGAAGACGAAAAAGACAATTCATTAATTTAAATATTTTCGATTTACATTTCGTGACCTTATTTCTTACGAAATTCTAGTTAGATTCTCCATTTTCTACACAAAGTCCACTTCTTTACACAGTGTATATTTAAGGCTCATTATTTTCCCCGTGACAGCTTAACGACCTCAATGATATATCGAAGTGTTAATTTTTGCAAAAAAAATACTTTTCCAGTGATAAATTTCTATTCCGTTTTCAAGGTAGATAATTTTATTTCTATCATTATTTTTCTGGTGTATAAATGAGGTTTCATCACTTGGCGTTACAATTAATACCTTTGAATTCTTTTTGGCGTTTAAATTTCTTTGAAGTTGAGAAGATTAGGGATTATTTTTTTTTTCTTAAAAGGAAAGTTGTGTTTGTCAAATGGGCTCACGGTTATGAAGTATTCAGTTGAATACTAGAATAGAATGTGTGGAGCAAAAGAAATGATGGTGTAGGCACATTTGGTTTTTGATGTGAAGAGAAGTTGCTTACCAATTGACTTTGAACTTACCAAATTGTACCAAGTATGTACTTACAATAATTATAAAGATATTTAATTTAGAATAGTTCTCCAAAAAAAATAATAGGTCAATTTATTTTTGTGTTAACTGTTACTTTTCCATGCATTTTTTGACAGAAACCACTAAGTAGCGGAAAATTCTAAAATTTCAGGCAGAGTCAAAGCAGTTTCACATCATGCAGTTAGATTAACAGATAAATACTAGGCCGGATTCCAACCGGAACCGGTAACATAACGTCGGGTTATACACGACCGGACAAGATATGCCCTGTTTGCAGAGTTTTCCGCGTTTTTATACAATTTATATTTCTGATTTGATTGGGTATTACGAGGAGGGTGAAACAAAAAGGTCTGCTGGTCGAATCGTTTAGATAACTTTGTTTTGGAGACAAGATCGGGGTTTGGTAGGGTATGGGGATAATTTCCTACTGGTTTCATTGTGTCGAATGTATAGTGGTTGCAATGAAGGACTAAGCTATTGAAGTGAAGATACTGAGTCTAGTTCGATGTCAGTTTAATTCCACTATCTGTAACTCATATTTATGTATCTATTTAAAGATTTTGATTCACATGGTTTGTTAGTTAGTTTTTATTGACTTGATATAATATCTGAAATATCTTAGTTATAGAGCTAATGCAATTTTCCTATCTTCTGCATCCCTCTGGACAATTTTTCTTTAATCCTTTTTTTAACTTACTGTGAAAACTCATCACTTAAAAAGTTGCATATGCTGCATGCATATTTAAGTATGAGAATTACTTAACCCAGCTGACAAAAAGCCAAATAACTAAAAAGTTAGGAACCTTAATATGTATGAAACCTTTTTACTCGTAACCTTAGTAGTTCTAAAAAGAGGGTTGCTCTTATTTTTAGCGTAATATATTATTTTGTGCATAAAAAGCAGAATAGAAGTTGGTTGGCTTCTTTTGATGAATACGTCCGTAGGTAGGCTTCGTACGTTCATATTTACTCCAGAAATGATTTTAAAATGAATTGTAGCTCTTTTGTTTATATTGCTTTTTTTTTGAGGATGTTGGAGTCGCCAAAATCTGGTAGCTGTTTGACAAATTTGATCAGTTAAAATAAAATGAAGATTTTGAACACAAATAGGATTAATGCAATTTCTTTTACCCAACACATTTTTATAGAGTCGAATTTGAAACTCTGAGGACTTCGGAACAAACTCAAATGTTATAGCTACTTTTAAGCCCAGAAAAACAAATATTCACAAGTCGAACAAACAAAATACCTATGATTCACCAAAATATGACGCATACGCGGGTAAAAATAGTGGTAGGGTTGTTAAAAGCTCTTTCCCCTTTTTCGAAATGCACGACCGCTACAAAACATTGGTTCATTATGTGGCACGTCATGTCAATTGCAAGCCGCTGCAGAACCATTGGACATCGTTCTACGGTGCAATTTGAATAATATATTGACAGACGGCCCCATCAAGTTATTGGACATGCAAGTCCAATGGGTTGTTGTTTATATTAAATTCAAAAGTTTATGATTTTTTAAATAGTTGGATTGTAATTTGGTTATTCCATTGAAGTATGAATGGTTGTGTGAGGACTGAAACTAGAAAAAAAATCTTTTTATTTTATTTCACTTAACTTTATTTCAGTAATGTATTATGATTATGACCAATTTGTCCATGAAATTTTGGGTTGTTGGGTCGCTTTGACATTTTCACTTACGTAATTCAGCGGCTGACATTATTAAAAAGGAAAATTTAGGTTAAATAAATAAAAAAATAAAAACACATCAATAAGAAAATAAAATAAAACAACAATTATAGTAAATAGTCCAAGAACATCCATAAAAGAAGATCTTCCATTTACTCAATAAACTTTAAAATAACGGGTCTTTTAACAATGGTTTTATTGATGACCGTAACGGTAGTTGTTCTATTTAATCGATAGTTTTGATAGTTCAGTAGTTTGGTCTACACTTCTGACAAACGACGCAATCATGTACAACGAACTCAAAACGTGGAAAAACAAATGCATGGTTGGCCATATAAATTTGTCACAGTCGTCATTCCTCAATGGCACAAATGACGTCTATGATATGAAGTGAGTTTGCTGTTTGAAATTTAAATTATTATTATTTGTATCTTTTTTAATACGGAATAACTTAAAGGGAAGAAACCCCGTTCTTTTTAAAGGCTTACCCGAGACACGTGCCCAACATGCGGAGACCTTGTTGAGAACTTTAATCTAAAATGTAATGGGGAATTTTCAAGGGCTATCCACCCCTGCTCTATGCCCTTTTCTTTATGTAGCCTGCAGCTGGGCGTCCCCCTTTTTCTTTTAAATCTTTTTTTCTTTTGCGATTTGAATTACAGGTAATTTAAATTATGTTCTTAATGAGTAAAACACATGGTAGTAAACCGTGAGCTTTGATACAAAAACTTACGTAACAATAATTTTTGGTGGAAAGTAATGACACAAACATGTAAATTGTACCGATTTTCAATTAAGAACAGTGCTCTTACTATTAGCTTTTAAACCAGAACTGTGGCTCTTGTGGAAGCGCATTACAGTTATTTGACTGGCATGTTAGTCTAATGGTTAGTGACCCTAACTGCTATACCAGAGGTCGTGGGTTCGATGTCTACTTAGGACAAATGTTTGTGTGTTTATCAGTTGTCTAGTACTTATAAAACACGTTATTAGTAGGTACTAGACATTTGAAACTAGATGACGTAGAAATGTTGAGGAATATTTATTATTTATTTATATTGGCATCTGGCTTTTACTGAGAAAAGTTTGACGTATAAACACATGTTGTGCATGTGCTGTCGATAAAAATTAAGATTGGAAATTGACCAAAAATTTTGCTCATTTATACTAAAAAAACTTGCTTATTCTACGTAATTATAATTTATATTTAGATTTAGTTCTGTTATCAGGCCCTTGAAATACTTTAAACATCCCGGACGAATGATAGCGCTCTAAAAATGTAACTTAAAAGGGCATTACATTTAAGTGAATGACACAATATTAATAAAATTTTATCTACACAGTTATCTCATTTGTATTTCATTTGCTTATACGTTGTGTTACTATGTATAATTTTGTTTGATACAACTAGCTCCTGAATAATTATCGGTATATTCCGACCAGTTGTTGAACCCAAGCGGAGTTTCTAATGATGAGCCCGTCAAATAGTTCGATTCGCAAATAAACTACACGTGAGTAAACCGTTAACATAGTAATGAATTCACTCCATGATAGTTATTGCAATAAAATTACTCCTTAAATCCTATAAATGTGATTTTCAACATTTAAGTAGATTTGCAACAGAAACGATTTTCCCTTATTTTTTTCCTACTTGTGTAGCCCAAATATCATCGTTGTGATTTAAAATTATCTATTGACTTTCGAACAACTTGAACATCAATCCGAGCTTAACCTAAAAAATCCAACAAGTATTAGACCATAATATCTTTATATGCACATACGCACGAAGGTTTAAACATTGACGTCACAACTCATTCAACCTCACCGTAATATTATATCTTGTATACCAGTTGTAATATCTAAGCTTGTTTCCCGAGACACGTCAATATCTCACTAAGCCTAGCCATCTGTTCACCATTCGATTGTCCGGTCCATTCTGAACGCAAACTATCTACGGGCGCGACGGATTTAACTCATTCATGAAGGACTATTGTAGGTAGGGTTGCCAGATAGTAACTTATGAAGTCCGAGACAATTCTAAAAAAAAAATTCAAAATCAAAAGGTTTTTATTTCGAGTAGGCCTTTTCAGGCACTTTCAAAACGTTACGTTAGAGTCACTAGTTGCGCGGTTCCAAAATGTCATTCTTATGGAGAAAAACCGGCAAGAAACTCCATAAGTTACTCTTTTAAAAATAGAAAATACAATTTATGTTTTACAACAATAATTATGCAACAACAACGCTAGGGTTTCAAATTCGGGTAGTGGCCATTGCCATAATAGAAAATGTCTTCTTTTTACTAAGACTGTTATTGCATAGAAAACTTTGCACCTGACTTCTGCGCGCCTCCCGTCCCAAACTCGCTCACCGGCCGCGGCAGCCGTATTCACCCAGTCATGATTCATTACTAATTTATTTTGTTAAGAAATAATACGTCTTCAAAATCCGGGACAATAAGCACTAATTACTGGACAAAATTCCGGGGCTATCCCGGATTTCTCGGCGGTCTGGCAAGCCTAATTGTAGGAGCTAGGAGCTAGAGTGTTTGGTACATGTAGGAAATTATAAGGTTGCCGCACTTGGCTTTGAGATGCAATTCGAATGTAATTGTCTTTTGTTTCTGGTTGAATGGGCTTGTTTAATTGCGGTGTAATGGAACTTTGAGTGGATTACAAAGTGGAGCTGACGATTTGTGATGTTGGTATGAGTGACGTCGCTTAAATTATTCAACGTCAAATGTAGTACTGTAACCATGGCTGACCAAATCATCATTATCCCAATTTACTTGGGGTCGGCGCAGCATCTCTTCTTCTTCCATACATTGCTATATTCTGACGTTATCTGGCAAGCAACACCCTTTGCATCCATATCATCTTTCACACAATCCATACATCGTTTCTTTGGTCGTCCTCTTCTTCTATAATATTTGGCGACATTTAGACGGTGAGGACTTTTATACGGATTTGGGTTCTATATTTTTATAGCGTGTTTTTGACCTTTTTTTTTAGTTGCCATGCTGAAACATTTTTTTTTACCTTGTCAAAAAAGATAACTACTAAAAATATTTAATACTTTGCTGCATGATATCTGCATAGCCTAAAAGTTAGCGACACATCAGAAATTTTAAAAAATCAAAGGCGACATTCCAAGTAGGTTAAGCTTGACGTGAACTTTCAGACTGTCCTAAAATCACTTACCGCTACGATGCAATCTGTACATATGCAGGGACGTGCCGCCTTTTGCAATGCAAATTACACACGTTTGCGCTTCGCAGTTTCTTACTTAAATTCGTTATACCGTCTTGTATGCTAATAAATATCAATCTTACGTGACCCTTTTGAAATTTCACTCTAGTATGTGGAGGAATATTTTAGTGTTCATTTTGAGTTGGTAATGGGATGGTATTCGTGACCTGGGTAGGCTATGTTCTTATCAGTTTCAGAGTAACTAAAACACATTGAAGGAATAATAAACTTTCAGAATAGGTATTGCTAAGATACAATATTGAGTATTATCCAGAGATGTTCTTCTTTTAATGTTCATGATCTATCATTGACGCACTTATTAATTTGCTACTCCAATGGCATCATTGGTAAAGTTTACGTCCTCTAAAATGCAAAAGTTCGGACACTTTGGACACTGTTGCAAGAACGACTTTGATATCCAAACATTTTCAGAAAAAGGGCAAATTATTTTTTTTAATACGTGCGGCATAACATACTTGCTTATAACGTTTATTGCACTTTTTCTAAACCATTTCCACTTCAACAACTCCAATCGACTCCCAAACATTTTTAGATCACTCCAAACATTTCAATCTAAAAAGTCTTCGACAAAATCAAACGGCCTTGATTTCTAAACACCCTCATTTCGTCGAAATTTTTCAGCCAGCACCAAGGGTGTTCATTAACACCTTTGGAATCGTCGTGAACATTACTTTAAACGAGGCGAATCAATTACTTCTATGGGCTGGTTCGATGAAGCCCCAGAAATCGGTGTCATTTGTTTCATCCATGTTGGCACTTTTTATACTAGAGGCGAGGTGTGGAATAGGCTTGGAGCTATTTTTAGAATCTGTTTGTCACTTGCTGTGAGCAAAGCAGGACTATTTAATTGCAGTCGGTAAGTGCATAGTACAATAATATTTTTGATATTTATTATTAATGTAATTTATGATAAGTTAATGATAGCCCTCAAATATGCAACGCCTGAAAAAGGCCGTTAAGCTGTGCCTGTTATTTTATTTAAGTCCTTTGTATTACCTTATTGCATTAAATACTTTGAGTTTGAGTTATTTAAATAACTGTATTATACTTGCCCAAATAGGAAAATTTTCTTTCACGAATTTTAGGACATTTTGATCTTTGAGTGTGGTCTGAAAGAGAGTGTGACCTTTAAATAAAAACAAATATTTTTGCTTATTATTCGTTTCAGTAAGCTTCTTTTCTACTTAACTATGATTTTATTTGACCTTTTTTGACTTTGTTTTCTACAAAAAACCTCAATGTCAAGGTCAAAAGGATAGATATATTGACTCTTTCCAATTCTTTCGGGCCGATTTCACTAGATTAACATTAAACTACTGGTACATTTAAACCTGTGTGTTCGATTTCATAAAGTATCAAATGTCAAAGCTGGGAAGTCGAATGCTTTTGCCATTGTATTTGAAGACAGAATGGGACATAGGGCAGAGACTATAGGGACCGTTTAAATAAGTTAATGTTTTCCAACAGGACTACTAGTGATGAATGAAATGAAAATAATGATGAAGAACCTCTGATAGTTATAAAAGAGGCTAATGTAGAATACTTTTTACGTAAGCGGACTTCATAGTCTCTACACTTTGCCCTTTATAGCCTCTAAATACTATGGCAAAAATATTACAGCTTAATATTTAATATTTTATGAAGTCGAGCTCAGAAAAAAAAAAGATTTTTTCGAACTGTTTTAAATGTAGTCATAGTTTTAAACGACCAGAAGACTCTTTCCATCTTTCTTTCCTATACAAAGTTTTACGTTGATTTTATGTTGTTAAAACAAAAAAATAAGCTTTAACTTAGTCAAGATTAACTTAAACTCCGTTCATACCACCCGTGGAACACGCCGTTATTCTCTCCAAAGATAAAAAAAATATTAAGGAAAAGATATTATATCGAGTTGTATGGCAAGATTTCTTTCCGATTGCCATCGTATAGTATCTCCTATATTTGTAATCCTTCTTATTTATTCAATATGTTGAGATTGGAACTGAATGTGAGACTTTCAATCACGATGTAATGAAAAATGGAAAATGTAGATGAGAGAGATGGGAGTTAGTACGCACGTTGTCGACAAAGTATTTACAAGGAATTGTTTGTATTTTGTTGGTGTTCAAATTCTAGATTTGCTGTAGTGTTCCATATAATTTCGACTTTATGTATTTAATTTATATGACTATTTTATCTCTTGCTAGATTTTGCCAAATTATAAGATATTATTATTATTATAACTGAGATATGTATAGCTGCAAAAACATTGCCCCTATCTGACGCTTTCAATTATAAACCTATGTGTTAGTCCAGATTGTAAACTAACTCCATATCAAAGAAAAACTTAACTATAATATACAGTACAAATATGTCACACATTTCCTTCAAAATTTATCAGGAACTTACAAAACAAAACAAGGCGTTGATAAAAGATATCAATGTAACATAAAGAGCTCTCGGTTTAGTTCAAAGCTCACAAAAAGCTTTCCTCGCGAAACATAGGCTTATCGTGAATACTATTTTAAAAGCACTAGCTGATATACAAGGTGTTACATAAGTACAGTCGCAAACAGTTGCAGTTTATTTCTTATGCGGATTTTTTTAAACGTTTTGGAATTTTCGTAATCGAAAAAAAAAAAACACGGTTATATAAATTATTTGACTAGAATTTAAACTTAAATTAAACAACTGTTAATCGGTACCTACGCATGTTTTTGCTCGTGATTGTATATGGCCATGTTTCAAAAACTGTGCCTACAGAAATGAAGAACAGTCTTCAAAAAAGTGAAGATCTAATCTGAAAAAGAAAATATATCTCCCTAAATTATTTAGATCAGCTAATGAAAATTTTATTAATAGGGGTCGTCCATTAATTACTTAAAGCTTAAAAGAGGTTTGGCAAAAGTTACGAAATATCACAAGGAATATATTACAGTGTCAAATCGCGTGTATTATTTTTTTCAGTCATCATCATTTCATCAGTCTTAAGGTTTTTGAATAAAATAATATTACAGGTATGTACATATAAATTATAACCCTATGCATAAAATTAAAGAATAGAAGAAATTATTTGTGGGTATTGAAAATTCCTGTAATATTGGTTAGAGGGCAGGTAGTTTTAAGCCTCATACCATATCATTAGGGGGAGGAGGTGTTAAAATACCCAGAGAAAAAGATCACAAGATTAATTAACGGTCCTATTATGGCATTTGCTAAAGGTTTTTAAAAGAAAGTTATTTACCTACATGCTGAAAAGCAGTCTTAAAAAATATGACCGTGTATTTATGTAACACCTTGTATAAATGTTAGTAAAGCGTTGAGTTCAGTCAACACTATCTCCCCGTAACATATTCAGACGCGAGGCTTTCATTAAAATGTAAGAAAGTCTTATTTAATAAGGCTTTTCTTACCTGAAGTTTCGCTTACAGGAATAGGATAGGTTTTAAAGAAAATGCTGAAAGTTTACGTTACATGAGCCTTTAGAAACTATACTTGCTTATATTTTGTTTACTTTAGTAAAATTATTCTTTTTGTGAAATTCGAATCGAAAAAAAAACTTGTTATTATATTTCATCATTATGACTTGTTTTTAAGATCTGAATAACTGCCATATCGACAATGGCCAAAGTGGTCAAAATACGTCAGTAACATGTCACGTGACCAGTCAAGATTTTGATTTATTTTTAACGATTTCTATCGTTCAAAATGTCACTGTTCTAGAGGTATTCTGCCTCGCTTGGCAACAGGTGTTGCTATGACAACCGGAAAACAACCTCATGGTTATTCAACAGGACTAATGATAGTCTAGTGATAACACTAAACATTAGTTACTTAGATAATGATAATAATGTATGTACTATGCAGAACATTCACATTAAAAACCTATTTAAAGAACAACAGTTCAAAAGTTGTACGCTAACAGTTTTAACAGTCATAAAAATGAAACATGAACGTAGAAGAGGCCGCAATCATAATATATTTTAGGTACCTACTTAGGTGCAGGGAAGTAAACAAAATTCTTAAAAAAAAAAACACCAACACTCAAAAAAACTGCTCCTCAATCTTTCAACCTCTCTCTTTCCACAATACCTCAATTGGAATCTAAATTTGAAAGACAAGACATTTTTCTAATTAAACAATAGCCTTCTATAACAAAGTTGTATATTTCTATACACAGTAACAATTTTCCCAAAAATATACCCAATCTCAATCAAAACTCACAATGAAAAACCAATGATTTTCGCATTTTCTCCTAAACAAACTTTTGGTACCCACGCGAATATTCGCGCATGTGAGAAAAGCCCGCCTTGAAGTCGACAATAATCCCCACTAAAGCTATGATTCACAACCACTAGTCAGAGTGATATATGAGACCGAGATTTCCCTGGATGCATCAGGAGACTGCTTCTATGAGATTTTGGCACGTCCAGATTTGACCAACCAGTGAATTAGATGAAAATTAAGTTGATTTTGTATTGTGGTTAATACTGGCATTTTGGTTATTTTTCAACTCAGACACTTAAAATGAAAATATGTTATAATTAAGACTGTGATTGTGACTGCCAAGCGGCCAGAACGTGTTTTTTTATTCCAAAGCAAGGTTTTTGGGAGTGGTTCCTCAACATATTTCATCTAAATAGTTTCAACTGTTTACCACATATGGCGAACAAAATTTAGAAAGAACACTAGAATATGTTTTCAAAATTATTTCTTTTTCATAGGTATACTTCGGTATTTTGAACAAGTCGTAACAGAATATTTTGCAAAGAAAGGCAACCCATATTATATTGTGTTTTATAATAAAATGCCTCGATGATATCAGATAGGCAATCGCACTAAGTGACAGATTCAGCCTTATCCAGTTCCTCTGAGTTACTCAGAGGGTTATAAATAGTTAATACGAATAAATTGCTCTCCCATTCAATCACTGCACGTTACGAGTATCTCATACATATCAAATAGCACCATGAATGACCTATTTACGCATTGAATAGATGACGTAAGGCCAGCCTACTCTTACTCCGTAGTAAGTAGAGTGCATCACTCTGAATCAACATAAAAAATATATTTAACTCTAGCTACTACTAGCTATAGCACTACTTGAATGCCGTTTATAGCTGCAAAATACATTGTCAATTCCAATGCAGTCGGTTAAAAAGTAGGCAGTAGCCTATATTGTGTCTGATCGCTCTTAGCGATAAAACCGCCCATTGTGGCACCATGTAACTTATACGATTGTCAAATCTATTTCTCATGTGGGGGGCAATAAATAATATTTTATCTATCTATGTTAATCCAGGTTGTCAGCTAATTCCATACCAAATTTCATCAAAATTGATCCAGCCATTTGAATGTGAAAGAGTAACAAAGTAGGATGACACCAAGAATAGCAAGAAAGTTGATGAAACATGTACTAGGAGGTCTAACTGCTGTCATTGAGAGAAAGAGAGAGCACTACACTGTGAGTCTCACTTCCTCAAAGACAGCAATCCTTAAGCTTAAAGAGATGAGAACTGCAGGCCAAAGACAGTCGATAGTTACATGCCATTGAACAGACGAATAAAGGGAAATGCTTTTCACTGCCTTACAACTTACTAGAAACAGTGTTTCCAAAGTCGAACTTGTAGATTCAAAGAAGTTACATTTCAAAAGCAAACCCAAGATATAAGTCTTGTATCTGCCGTTTATGTTGTTAGTGTAAACATATCTAGGCTTAATTTTGATTTAAATTTTAAGTAAAATCAAGAACGAAAGCAAATAAGTTAAGGACCATCGTCATCTCTGCTTAGTAGTTTCTTCTTCCGTAGCGAAGCACAGGAATTGCTATATATTATGACTAGCTTTCCGCTCGCGGCTTCGCCCCACGTGTAATTTGGGATTGTGGCGTATTTTAATGATCTCGACAGGACTTTCTTTCATAGGCTAAAAAAATGTTAGAATTTGAATTATATTATACAGCTTAAGTTACTCATGGGATGATGTAGCTTTCTAATGGTGAATATTTGAAAACCGATAAGTAGTTTTGGAGTTTGTCGATTACGTTATGTAACAAAAAGTAAAGCGAGACAAAAAACATCGTCTAGAAAAATTAAAAGTATCAGTTGTTTTCTTTCCCCCCCCCCCCCCCCGCCCGCTACCTAAGGGCTTGCTTCTCCAAGAATCCCTTCTTAGTGGTCAATTGTGTTACTAAAGGAAGCCTTGTTCAAAATATCAGACTTCTATACCGAGAGGTTTCGGCTATGCGTTGATCAATCAGTCACCAAATCACACCCGCGAAATCACGATTGGAGGGTAGTTTGGAGGAAAAACTTACATTACCAAACTTATTTACTTGCCTATGTACGTTTTCGTGCCAATTTTCAAGTTTATAAACCTAAGGAATAACATTTTTCATAGAAACGTTTTTTACCCCTTTTCGCCCCCTTGGGGGGTACAATTTCCAAAAATCTTTTTTTAATACTCACTTTGGTCAGTAAAGGAAGCTTTGTTCAAAATATTAGACTCCTATACCGAGCGGTTATGGCTGCGCGAAAGTCAATCAGTCACCCAATTGCAACCCCCTAAATCACGATTGGAGGGTAGTTTGGAAAAAATTATAATGCTAAACTTATTTACTTGACCATATACGTGTTTGTGCTAAGTTTCAAGTTTATAAACCCAAGGAATAAGATTTTTCATAGAAACGTTATAACCCCCTTTTTACCCCTTAGGGGTTGAATTTCCAAAAATCCTTTCTTAGTGCACCCCTACATATCTCAAGGAACCTACATGCTAAATTTCAGCTTTCTACGACCAGTAGTTTCGGCTGTGCGTTGTCGATCAGTCAGTCAGTCAGTCAGTCAGTCAGTCAGTCAGTCAGTCAGTCAGTAACGGAAGAGTTTTATATATATAGATTTTGACGTTCAAAAAGTGCTACATTGTAGCCTAATTTGAATAAATGATTGTTGATTTTGAAAAAAAGAATGCCGATTGCCCGATTGCCACTTCGTTCTTCGTCTCTATATTCTATGTTCCCTGCAAAGAGGTTTAACAGACCGTAAATTCTATAAACGGGTCGTCTCTTTATGAAGAATATTGTGTAGTATTTTATATTATTATGTAGTTGTAATAACAACGACAGCTAAGAACGTTGTTTTTGATCGAGAATAAGGTTAAAAGCTTTTTGCTTTTTTTGGCAAACTATAATATTCTTGGCGCCATAGTCAAAACCTTTTTAGTATAATGTATTATCGTATACTATTACATAAACATGTATATTTTGCTATTCTGATGAATACGCGTGAGTAAACCTGCAACATAAATAAATAATAATAAATAGTCTCAAACTAAGCAGAGCTAGTATTATGAGTACTAGACAACTAATATTATATATGTTTCTAAATACATACATAGTACAGATAAATTACACCAAGACACAAAACAAATGATCGTACTTATCACACAACCATTTAATTTTGTCCTGGATGGAAATCGAACCCACGACCTTTGGTATAACAGTCCAGGCCACTTACCACTAGACCAACAGGCCTGCCAACATATAATTATGAAACCACCTCACAAAAATAAAACTCATTATTCTAATAAAATATTTAAAACCATCATCCATAAAAACTAAAATTAAAACAAAGAGAATACAAACACTACATACAGTTTTGTGAACGCAATACTTTTAACAAAATTGGTTTCAGTATAAGGCCTAAAAGCGCTAGTATTAATAAAATTCCCCCGAACTTTCCTACGTTGGCCACGAACTACCCACATTATTACTTCACAACACATTTTACAGCGAAAATGAGTTCGTTTTGAACACGTGAGACCAGAAGGTCGTTATGAAATGTTGGAGCTTTTGTTTGTAGGTGTTTCTATCAATATTTTAATATCTCAGAAAGAGGATGGGGAAAGTTTTAAGAAAATATTTTGAAATTTACAATATTTTCCTTTTTTTTCTAGCATATGATATCACTGCTGCACAAAAATTAATAAAATATTATCGTTATTCATAAGAAGTTAATAATCTAATCTTTGTTTTGGAGATACAACGCATAATTTTTATACAAATGTTCAAAATTCTAGAGTACATAATTATACATTTTGTACACGTTTTGTATTTGCTGATAAAATAAACAGTCTACATATCGCAAAAAACAAACTTTTGTATAATATCTGCTCCAGTATATAGTGCTATAGTTTCATCTCTCTCTTACTGCCACAGTAATGATTGTAGAACATCAAGGTACACGAATACTAATGACCTATAGACAGTTATCTCATACACCGATATCAACAGAACACTTCTGTGGGACAATATACATCGGAAAATAATAAACCTTTTTTATAATACGTGAGGAATTTATCGGTCGTTCTATCTGTCGTTTTAATGACATGTGGGCGTTCATACAGACCATTAATAACTTATAAAATGTATGTTCGTGTGTGTTTTAACCGTAAATTTACTTTTGAGTGTGATTCGTTGAATTTATTTATCGGTTAATATGTAGTGATGGTAGAATAACAACGCGTACCACACCACCGACTCTAAATAGTTGGGAACATAGCAAGAATAAAAAGAAGAAATAGAAAGATAATCTGTATATGTCTGAATTATTCTCTTTCTAGATAGAGAAAAAAATATAGATGTAGTAAACCCTTATCTTGAGCAACAACTCGGCTAAATCTATGTTTATTAATTCATACACATTTTGGGCCAAACCTGTAAACTTAATTTAAATGACGTAAAAATTACGATTCTCAAAGAAAAGAGTCTATGAATCCGTTATTATCTTTATTACCTTTGCGGGCTCACTGACAGCTAAATACTATATAGACCTATATTTTCAGCCTCCACTCTACAATCCCTGTTTATCTCAAAACAAAATACACAACTAAATCAAAAGCTTTTCTCTAAATATTGTACAAATTTCGTAAAACAATTTAATCTATATAAATCGCTACATTATATTCAAGACGGGCCTTTTAAGTCAATCAATGCTGAGTATTGTCAAGTTTACGGCATTCGTGTGGACGAATAAACTCCCCCAATTACGTCACTTTGTATTAATCAATACCTACTAGTCTTTTGCTTAGCCTTTTCAAAGCCATTCTTGAGTGGGCTTTTGGTATATCTGAATACAGGATAGATTGATAGAATATTCTTTATTGCACACCATGTAAGAAACAGATTTGACAAACGTAAAAGTTACATGGTGCCACAATCAATGGGCGATATATACTATATTTTACAGAGATGGTCTGTTATCTTAGGACCCATCATCTCCTAAAGTACGATTGTTGCAGTTGTGGAAGCGAAATGGTGCACGGTGAAAAGCGCCTTCTCTCATACACTACTGCAACTGTAAGGGATAGTAGGCCTCCTGAACTCGACAACCTAAATATGTTACCAACCAGCATAGACAATGTCTTGTCGAAAACAGTTTTACTAACAGTAAAATCTATGAATGTGTGACGAAAGGACGGTGTGTTGCTGACATAATTAAGAATATGGGTAGACCTATGGCTCTTACGTAGCGCACAGATGCTGGAATTTATTTTTAGAAAGGGCCGATAAACTACTTTATATTGTGATAACACGGTTTATTAAAATGACTAAATTAAAAAGTTTTATCGTAAATATGTTTTCATTATTCGTCTCAATCAAGTTGTGTGATGAAGTGCCGTAATTGTTATTAAGCAGCACTCGTGGAGTCTCGCTTAATCACGCCTATTTCATAAATGAACCGAACTCTGACAGCTTTAATAAGTGGCCATTACAGATCTGTTCGTGAAGGATCGTGGAAATCAATTATTTAATTATGTAGATACATATTATATTATCATCCCAACAATATGATAAACGTGGAACTTTGTGACGATGGTAGGAGGATGGTAGGATGGTAGGATGGATGTTTGTTACTCTTTCACACCAAAACGGCGAAATCAATTATAACGAAATTTGAAATAAACGACTGCATGGGTAATGTTTTTGCATCTATCACCGACATTTTCGGAGACGACTTATAGAAATGATGCTTGGATTACCTCTACATATCCTTCCTCATACGATAACTATCTCAAGGCTACTTGTCTACAAAACAAAGTGAACTTGTAGAGCAAAGAAACTAAAAGCCAAATTAATTAATAACCAAAAGATTTGTATTAATTCTCCGCTCCTATCTCTAGCTATAGGCAAAAACTTACTGTTGATCCGCCGTCATGTTCCACTCCAATGGACAGCCAACCTAAAACCTTCACATAACGATCTCACAGAGCATATTAATTTAGCAGTATACCCGATCCTCGTTCGATCGAGCTTATACTTCACTTTAACTTGAAGCAGCACTAGATAAAGGCCACGAACTTTGTTGAACAAGAGAAAGTCGAAGCCGACTCCTTCAGTTACAAGTACAAGGTTTTTGTTATTTTGTTTGGAGTCTTTTTCTCTAATGATCTTATTGAACCTTCATAATGACACTTTTTCAAGACGCTGATTGCGTGTGGAAACTGACAAATGGCAGGAAAACGACCAAGAAGTAGAAGCCCGATACGGTGGATTGACCAGTTCTGCATCATTCTTGATACTACAGTACCTACACAATGTGCTCGTGCTCTACTCAGCAGCCAATCGAAACAAATGGCATCGAGTGATAACATAAAAAAAATCTCACCAAGGACGTCACAAACTTCAGCATTGAGGAAACCAACGCAAAGAGGAAAAGGAGAAGAGTGCTGATCGATCTTTAAGTGTATGAAACATTTGAGAGAATCGATCAGCACTCTTCTCCTTTGCAACAAGTCGACTTTCTTTTCGACAAGTCAGGTCTTTGACTGCAAAAAGATATAGTGACCTGATTGTAAGGGCTGTTCGTAAATAGGGAAGCAACTGAAAGCACAGAACAATCGGTTCTACTATTAGTTGTTCCGCGCGACTCCGCCCGTGCAAATGTCGGTTATAGCTGCAAAAACTTTACACCCCTCTGCTGCAGTTGGTTAATGAGTAGCATATGTGTTAATCTACGGTGTCAACTAGCCCCGCACTAAATTTCATCAAAATTGTCCCAGTCGTTTGAGCTTAAAAAACGAACAAACTTCCATCCATCCATACTTACAACCTTTCGCGTTATAATATTAGTAAGATACTACAACGACGCAAATCTATACTTATACCTAGAAGGCGCAATTAGTATGTAGGTACCAATTATACTCGTATCAAAACAACGTAAATTCCTATGAATCACAACAACATTAATGTATAAAGTAATTAAATTATAATTTATCAGTTATTTGTAATCGTAGTTCTGAATGAACCCTGGATCAGCGGTCAGTCACCTTTAATGATAGTGCACTGCGTTATGATTTATGACGATAAATATGCGCGTCTGGACGAAGTTCCACATATTTAATAGATGACCCAGTAGTTTAAAGGTAGGGGTTTTACATTTCTCAGCTATGTTAGGATCATCTCCTAGTCTCTTCCGTGGTGAATTGCTAATGACTTCAACCCACGCCGAGGGAACGGCGTGG
This sequence comes from Chrysodeixis includens, assembly GCA_941860345.1. Classification (NCBI taxonomy): domain Eukaryota; kingdom Metazoa; phylum Arthropoda; class Insecta; order Lepidoptera; family Noctuidae; genus Chrysodeixis; species Chrysodeixis includens. The sequence continues at coordinate 3,083,327 of OW796115.1, forward strand.
GGATATGTCGGACTCCCACCGACTAAAAACACCCCAGGCCCCTTCTACTACCTAAGCCAGCGTCACGGGATCGCTCGCGCAAGCTCTGCGTGGACCTCGTTTAGCATGTTAGAAAGAAAATCACATTAAAATTTTGATTTCATGATGAACGATTATAATTACTATTAAGCCTAAACAAGTAACTTCTTTCATAAATTTTCAAATCATGCACATTTCGTTAGATTAAGAGGCGTCGAGTTTCTTACTCCTATGCCTGTACTATGAGACCTTCAAATTTATCCGTCGTTAACGTGTGAGCAAAACAGCGCTATACAATACATACTGTCGTCACTTTCCAACAACGACAATAGTAATGCTTTAAGGTCTCATGGTAAGGGGTGTTTATAATTAAATTGTAATAGGCCATTCACTTGTTGAAAGTGTTAAGGTTTAATTAACGAACTTAGACACCTTATTCTTGAATATTCATTAGATACGAAACTTTTTAATGATATAATAAGCAGTTATCATGCGTTCTTAAAGACTTTGAGTTTTAAGCAATAGCTTAGATGAGCTTACATATTTAATTAACTACTTAGCGAGTTTTCTCTTAGCACTTTTTGTTTACTTTGTTTTTATAAGTTGGTTAAGCGTGGTCTTTGATCCCAATATAATAAAGACTGTTTTACAATCATTCATTTTCATCGATACCTATAAAGTTCAACTCATATTCGTCAGAGCCGAACGCGCCGAAAACGTCGAACGAATCGGGTCTTAGTGTTCTGTATATGAAATCATTTAATAGTATAGGTAACGTTATTGTAATCACGCGTATTTATTAGGAAAGCCCGTTCGATTCGCGACCCCGTGACGTCAGTTCATGATTAAGGACTCCGGTTGGGTCCGAAACTAGTCGGGCTATCCCGATAAATACCTGTGAGTAAACCGCTAATATATAACTAGAAATCCACCTCACGATAGTTATTCTAAAAAAATAGGTATAAATTACTCGATCATTGACTAAAACCACACATCTTCTTGATTAATTCTGAACAATAACTGAAAACCCAGCTCCTTTCAATAGGAGGCATATCATTCAAAGGTTATATAAAGGTATATTCAGAACACATTGGAGCTGCCTTGCCTACAGAATATAAATAGAACGACTGATGAATACTGTGATATAAACGCGATAGCAATTAACGGAATGAAATCGCTGCTCTGCCCGAATAAGTTTGCTGGGGAGTCAAGCTATTTTATTAGAAAGGACAGGCTAGTTTTAGTTGGTAGAAGCTAAATTATTATCAATTAGGTAAAAAGGCAATTATACTTAGTCTGAAAAAGTTTTAAATTTCATTCAATCACACAAATATTTTAAACGTTTTTTAAGAGTGGTAAGAGTAGAGAGGATTTGGGGGAGGCCTTTGCTCAGCAGTGGGACACAATAAACTAAGAAAAAGAGGAGTTTTTAAGTTTGAATTTTTGTTACGCTTTTACGCTCACACGCTTAGCTTATTTTTTTATGAAGCTTGTTATGGATTTAGCTGATACCCTTAATATAGAAGGGGTAATGGTTTTGCAGCTATAACCAACATTCGCGCGGTGTCAGACTCAATAGTAGTCTACTAAAATCAGAAGGTTTTATTTTAGGGAAGCCTCTTCAGGCACATTGAAATCATTACTGACTCTACTTAGTTGCGTCGTTCCAAAAAATATCATTTCTATGAAGAAGAATCGGCAAGAAACTCCATTAGAACTTTAAAAGGTATAAAATGTAGTTTACATTAATAAAATACGTAACAAGAGCATGACTATAAAATATTGTATTGTAGGTTTGTAAACTGAGGGAACTCGTATGGGGGCTTGCCATTATATAGTTAAACATTATTCGCATTAATCCTCACCGATTAAGTTTTGTTAGTCAGTATTGTAGCTAGCAATGTAATTTACTCCCATCACTCATGTAACAACAAATAATTGACGAATAAAACCGATTTGTTGTTCGAATTCCCAGTTAAGCATTTAGACATATATCTGACGATATCACACTAGTCAAACTAAAACAGTTTGACTTGCTAGCCTTCGCCATGTTAACTAACAGTTAAAAACTCCTACTGTGAACGAAACATTCCCAAAAAACACTTTAAATAAGACCGCTTTTGATAAATCTTTAAAATTGAATTTAAAACTCAATTTCGAAGTAATATTATTTTTCAGTACTTTACTTAAACTCTTTGTTGTGTCTTTTAATAATAAATTAAGAAAACTAAGTAAACATCGACGTCAAACAATGTAGACAACATTTAAATTGAAGAAGATAATAAGAATAGACAAATAAACGCCAGTCTGTAAATATTTAACTTTTCTTTATTAGATGAGATTTTAGTATGAAAGTTTGAAAGATAAATTTATAATAGAATATTCTAAACTTGTGGGAGTGAGACTTAAGATCAATTTATAATTATTAGTGTAAATATTATAATCTTTAATGTATAGATAGACTTGTCAAACGAACTATAATAGACTAGCTATAACAGTAATTCAATACTTACAAATCCACCTCAACATAGTTATTATAATAGTTATCAAAAAATTCACCTACCTGGATATAAGTATTTATTTCTAAAACTTTACGTTTTTGTTGTAAAAAACAAACGTTTTTTTATACTAAATCATCGTGTAAAACGCGTCCAATCCTCTCGTCAGCTGACAAAGTGAATCTACTGATGAAACTGCTCTGGAAACATAAAGGCAATTAGCTAAATTAAATCACTCGTCTAATTCTCGGCCTAACTGTAGTAAACAAGTTTATCTTTTACACCTTTTTAATTACTCGCCTGTATAACATCCATTTGCATGTTTTATGTGGGTGTGTGTGTGTGTGTGTGTTGTTTGTAGGTTGTACTAGATTTTGCTTTAAAGTAAATAAATAAATATTCCACGTGTTTCACACGCCATCTAGTCTTAAACTAAGCAGAGCTTGTATTGTGAGTACTAGACTAATTTATATACTGTAATTCTATCTATCTTAAATTTCCTTGAGTTCAATACTTTGAAATTACTTGAAATTATGGTATAAATACGTACGCACAATTCTAGGCAGTTTTCGTTGTTACAGTTAACTAAAGTTTTTTTTGTAACCTATATAATATAACCTAGTATAAACGAAACAGTGAATCAACGAGACGCCTAAATAAATTGCGTAATATAATATAATCCAAACGCGTGTTGTCGTGCGTGTAATAACATGGTCTGCTTAATTGTGTGTTGAAATAATGTATAAATATAATAATTACGTGGTAAGCTAAAAAAGTGTATAAACAAAAGAATCTAGTTGGTAGTTCTAACTTTCAACAAAACAAACATGCATTGTATTTGAGAAGAATCACATCGCATACGTTTACCACACCTTATTTATTTTGAGATTAAAGAAATATTATAGAATGCATTCGCTTGTGCACTATAATATGTCCCGCGTAGCTGGCCGGTGTCATAGTAACACTAGCCGTGTCGTGGCAAAAATCGGTCCGTATATTATTATTACATTGCGATACAAACCTAAAACAAAATAAAACAAATCTGACAAATCTAAATGCATGAGTTTTTATGTTTTTGTAATTATCAAAGCACTGGCTCATACTAAATCATCACAATGTCTATACTAGTCACACAAAAATCAATTCAGCATTTAAAACATTCAATAAAATTAGCATTCAATGGACCTCACATTAAACGGCACTAATGACATAATTATAACATCAGGCACGTATAATATCATAGCTAAAACAATTGAATGCGACCCATCGCAGTGAGTCTGTATACGGCAATCGATATTGTTATTATGTTAGCTTAATGTTTATAATCTGTGTATTCATTCAATGTTTAGCATGAATGGACGGGCTGGTTGTGATACTAGGATTACAGATATCGTTTATAAATAGATTAATTTTTGGATGATGATGATGTCCTTCTGTTATCCTTCATCAGAGACATAGGGCTTGCAGAATATTTTTCCACTCTTTTCTATTCTAAGAGGAAGGCTTTTGCCTAGCTGTTGGACAAAATAGGTGATAATAATTTCGATCTTAAGCATAGATTTTCATTTTTGATAGAAAATTATACAATGTATATGCCTATATTCATTTTCTTTAATCTTTGTATCCCGGGGGGCTTCACAGTCATTTAATTTATAAGCAATAAGACTCCCAGACCCAAAACAAGCATTAGTAAAACGCACAAATTCTTGTCCTATGCAGGAATCGAACCCGCGACTAGACGTGCACTGTGGTAATTGGCGCGGTGACCTATACCACTCGGCTATCCATACCTACAGTAAAAATATCATGTGTAAATCTCTGAGCCTGTAATTGAAGTACGAATACAAACAGAATAGTCCTCCTTTTTTCAAAAGAACCTTTTATTTCAGCCAATAAAACTAAACCAATACAGCACAAAATACTTTCTTAAGTCCTCTCAGATTTCACTTTCCAAACATAACACCTTTCTAATCACGTCACGTTCGTCAATGGTGATCCGAGACCATTCCCTAAGAGATCCGGGCCTATAACATCTGATGACGACGATTACTATCATTCGAAGCACATTCGTACGACAAATCTAGACCGAAATGGTTTAAAAGGCACTTATTCTGTTGTTGGCATACTGAAAGTAAGAATATTGCGATATTGTATTTGGATAGGCGTAAAAGAGAATGGCTTTAGGTGTATGAATATTTTCGTTCAAATGTTTAATCTGATTTCGTGTATTTTTTCTTTAAATACACGCGTATCTATGACCAGCAGCAGCTTGTTAATGTAAAGGCCCTGACTGCTATACCGGGGGTCGTGGGTTCAATTCCCACTCAGGAGAAATATTTGTGCGATGAGCACAATCATTTGTTCCGTGTCTGAGTGTAATTTATCTAAATATATAAGTATGTTTATCAGATGTCTAGTACTCATAACACAAGATACTCTCGTACACTTTACGTTGAAGAATATTTATTTTAGTTATATCTATATGTCGTCCAATATTGCTTAGATTTGTAATCAGAACACCTCTTTAACCAATCTATTCTAGAAAAGATTTTACGTTTTGACTGCACTTAACTATGTACATCCTTAGAATATACCTAGGTATACATATAACATGAAACATAGAACCTTTTTAATTGTATTGTTGGTCAGTTAGAAATATTAACAGCCTTAGTTAACTTCAGTTCGTATTAGAAGGATAAACGTGAATGTCTTAATAAAAAGAAAAGTATAGTAGCCGAAGTCCAACCGGTCTTTTTGGAAATCTTTGGGAGAGGCCTATATCCAGCAGTGCACACCAAATGGCAGAGAGGATGATGATACGAAAGAACACTCAAAGCTATCGAAAATATCTTTATTGGTCTAGCATTCAGTTAAGTCTGAGCGTTTACTGCTATTGTAGATGGTTACTGTTAGCTTATGTTTTGACCTTTCCTATGTGATTGGTATCAGATCACGGAGAGAATAGAATGGAATAAAAAAAAAACTTAGCCCAATAGAGGTGCATCTACGGGTTTACTTAATAAAATATTATGATTAAACAAATTCTGTCTAATACCATTTGTATCAAAGTTTTGTTAGTATAATTCTAGTTTAAATTACTTCACGTATAAATGTACTAATTGTAAAGCTTTTAGCGCTAACCTCAAGAACACGAAAACGTTTTAAAACGTTAACGGGATACCCGTTTATGGTCACAACAAATTCGGCCAAAATTTTACCAGTGGGAGACAAATTGCCAAATAAAAATAAACTTTATTATGTTGTAAAAGGGTACGTTATGGCGTGGAACAATGAATGTGATTTACATTTTTGGAAGGTAAGGTCTGTCTGTCACCGCATTAGCGAGTCCTCGCCACAAATGGAGTCCTGCTGACACGCGGAAAGTAAATTGGTCACTTTGAATAATTGTTTTATCTCGCAAAAATGGTAGAACAAAGAGGATAATATAATTTGGATTAGGTATAAAAAAATGTTATGCAAAAGTTATATGATAATAAACAGTGATGATATGAAATGTTGAAATTTTTAACTGACCGCTCGTGCATATTTATTATCCGTATATTATTATAAGTCCCTATAGTGCTCAATGTGAATCTGATAAATAAAAAACCTTTCAAAACTTTTTATTTTTTATACAATTCCTGCCATAAAAAAAATATTTTTTGTGGGGAGTTTGACAGACACTTAACTAACATGCCTAATAAAGATATCCAGATTTGAAACAAGCATTTGTGGACTGCACAAATTCTTGTCCTACGGATCGAACTCGCGACCGACGCACACTGTGGTAATCCAAACCAAATGGTCTTAGGTCCACTAGTCTAATAAGCACTGTGCGCGACGTGTTGCGAGTTCGATCCCCGCGTAGGACAAGAATTTATGCGTTCCACAAATGCTTGTGCTGCGTGTGGGTGTGTTTGTACTACATGTGAATTGAATGTCAGTGAAAACCCCCACAAAACAAGGATTAAATTCCTCAGTACGGGAGTCGTTATTTAAAAAATATAATGTACATATACATTTGTTTTTAAAAACCATCATAATTATCACTATCATTTTAGCCGAAGAATTTACTGCTGGACATAGGTTTCTGGCCGAAGATTCTGTTGGAACTTGCCTGCATCTAGCGTTACAAACTATACTTCAACAGAAATCATAGGTTGCGGCAACTCAAGACCACAGACTTAATAACATTAGAACAGGGTTCCTACCGTTTGAGACAGCGTTGGTCTGCATGGACCGTAATAGTATTTATGTAACGAAGTGGCACTCGACTAATTAAATGAATGCCACTTAAGTACCTGCACCTTTGATACGATGTTACTTTGAAGATGTTTAAGAGTTCTTATTGATACAACGTGTATAATAGGAAGATCAATTTTTAAGTATTACGTTCGTAAATTAGGTATTGGAAATGAATTATTAATAGCACTATAACAAACTCTTTAACGGCAGTATAAAGTTAGACAAATACTATTCAACAGATCTAGCTTAAATTTAAATATGAAGCACATTTTAACAAAAAACGTCAATATTGGTTGGTACACTCAATAAAAAAGTATCATTGAAACAAAACAAATAATAATAATTAGGAGTCCCGGTGCATGTGAATTGAATGTCTGTGAAACTCCCCGCGATACAAGGATTAAATTCCTTAGTGCGGGAATCGTACTAAAAAAAATGTCAACCTTCACCTTTTTCGATATCTGCTAAAAACTTATTCATTTCCAAAATAAACACCTATTTCTTTCCACCACAATATACATATACTCGTACATCAAATAGATTTACTAGACTACTTACAAAACGCAAATAAATGGTAAAACAAGTAACATATTCTATAACTTGTGAAGCCAGGATAAAAGGCCTGATATCTGAGCCACTGCAAACAAAGATCGATTTCGTTTTTCAATATATAGTAAGGTCCTTCATACACCGAGTAACACAAGTTCGTACCAAATAACTCCAGTCTCTACGATTCTATGTACGAATTTTTGCGAGCGTTGTATGACGAAAGTCGCCTGAATGACATCGTCGCGTATCGGAGAACTTGTGTTGCCTAGTGTATAGTCCTAAGTAGTGGTAATAGTATACAGAAGCTTTTAGGCGGCTGGATATTTATAGAATTGCTCGTCTTTTGTTTGTGCGATAAGTGAATAGTTGATTTGGCACCCAACGCGGGACCTGTCTTAGAAAATTGTTATGCCTTGTGATAAATGTTAGCTTTTTGTTACACTTAGTAATCTATACATTTTTTATTTATTTATTGTATCTAGGTACTTTTATAAGTATTTTTGTGCATCTTTGTACTCTGAATTAAATGTATATTGTGCTATTTCAAAATCTTATAGTAAGAATACTTATAGTAAAGCGGTGGCGGGATGATTTGAAAGTACACCGCGAGGACTGGTTCGAGGTGGCGCAGGACAGAAAAACGTGGAAAGACTTGGGGGAGGCCTTTGCTCAGCAGTGGGACACAATAGGCTAGGAAAAAAAAAAAAAAAGAATACTTTAAGAGTAAGTATACTGTAAGAATTTGGGTTAACAAAATAGAATAGGTTTTTTAACTACTTGTTAAAAAAAACTTTGCAGTTTGCATACATTTGTATTTGTATAGAACAAATTAAAAGGGAAGGAAAACTTAAGCTTCCAAATCCACATTTATTTCTTGACGGCAATTCAATATAATAAATGAACAAAGCCTTCAAAACACAAATATAATCCCGATCTTTAGAAATTAGCTCAAAAGAGGTAGACAAAGAAATCTCAGTTCCAACGCTTTTCGTAACAGCGGGTATTAAAACAAAGACATCTGACAGTGGTATTAGGTATATCGCGAAAATAAAGCCATTGACGGCGAAAATTTGTTAAATTATTGCTAACAAATTATGAATTGTATTTGTTATAAAATCACGATCCATTAATAGCCATTACTGTAACATTATCGGCGAGGAATTCTTATTTTGTATTTGGAACAAATTGTAATAGCGATCCGTGTTAACGAATCATTATAATCATTTCTATACACAACATGAAGATACTTAGTTGTACCATTGTTTACATTATGAATGCTGTGGTATCCCCTGTCTTATGCATTTTTCTATCTTATATTTTTTTATCATGTACTTTGTACACCTTTTGATGGAGATCCATATGAATAAATAAAATAAAACGTTAATGCTGTATATTTCGCAAACACTTTTATACAGCAAAATACGTAATACTACCCAGATTTTAGATGCATTCAATCCTCACCTGCCGTCTATTGTTTTAAATCTATTCTCAGAAGATTCTATTCCGTTCGGCCGTTGATTAGTGACACATTTTTCGATTCGATTCGTCAACCTACTTTTCAGACTGAAATGTTCGTTGGATAAAAATCTATGTCGCGTCCATTTGATCGGGAGCGCGATTTTGCTCCAACAGTATTGATTTGAGCGATTTGATCTAGTGCCTTGAAGAATATTTTCTTATTTTATTTAAGAAACTGTTTTTTCGGTGAGGTTTTGTAGGATTTTTTTTTTACTTGCGCTGGAAAAGATTTAATACATACAATTTTCTTCCTGCTTCGCTTTTATTCAAAGAATACAGATTAAAAAGGCAATTGTTTTATGGAATAAAATTGAGTAATAAACTTATTTCAAGTTATGTTGCGGTCAGGTTTCAGCTGATAATCGTATCAATATAGATCGACTGTCTGAAATAACGCATACTTAAAATTATAGCCGACAAAGTATGATTCGGTACTTACAAACGTTTAACACCTTCTTAACCAGCCACAAAAATTTAACCACCACATATTTTCGCATTAAAATAAATAAAATATACTGTTCCCCAACTAATTCCCCAAGGCGAAATACAAGACTACATTAAACTTGTCTCACAAACAATGCAACTGAAGTGAGAACAATAACTCATTTACAATGTAACTTATAAGTTACGGGAAAACAACATACATACTTTAATAGACTTTCATAACTTGATGCCTTACTGGGAAACTGTTCTTTTGACTTCGTTTTAAAACGCTGCCTGACAGGAAATAAGAAATGCATAAATAGTAAACGTTTTAAGATTTCGTGGTAATTTTCTTTCATTTGACAACTAGCAACAGCTAGAGTAGGTGTAGATTAATATTAACACTATTAAAACGTTTGTGATGACTTTTTTTAATAGTTTATTACAATTAAATTTCTGAATTTTACAGAAAGAATAAATATTCCGTTTTGAAATTATTCATAATTCTAGGTTCCAAATGCAAAGGAGTCAATACCATGAGTTGACGCGGCGGGGTCGCGAGTTAAGTCCAAAACTAGTTGGGCTATCCCGATAAATACGTGAGTAAGCCATCACCACCTCACGATGATTATTACAATAAAATAGCATAAGAATATTTAAATGTTGATACTCTCATAATTATTTTACACATAGTTAACAAACAGAAGCCCACTTTATTGCCCTTTATCTTTTAACTAAGTCATGCGAAGATTTTTACTTCGGCTAAATTTATAAGGAGTCATCAAAGGCATCGAATGTAATCAAAATGTTTGGGAACTTTCAGGGATGGGACAGAACCCCCGAATTATAACTGAAACTTAAATAAGGACAAAAATCTTGATCGCTTCGTCCTTTTGTGATAACTTTTTAAGCGGAGCCATTCCGCTTTCCTCTTCTTGTATTTGTATGTTATTTATATGAATGATCTAGAATTATACATAATTTATGGACTTTTCTCTTGACTTTTTTATTTAGAAATATTTCTTAAATACAAAATAGATAGTTAAATCGAGACTAACTCTTTTTAAAGATATTTATTTCCAGCCATGATGTCCCCTTGTTAGATTGAAGCTTCCCCCAACCCTTTTGTGATACCCTATCTACCTTTCCTGTTTATTTTTGATTCAATTTACGAAATCTTCTTTCAAATCCTCTAAAATAAATAAAAAAACTTAATATTTTGTTTTTAAATCCGGAAATAATCAAGAAAATAATAAGTACAAAATTAATCCAATAAATTAATTTCAAATCGCCAACCCTACGAACTGCTACCGAACTTTAAACAATAGTTCGCCGGTCTCACCGCAGCGGAGTCCGAGACTTAAGACTTTGACGTACTTTATACGAATGCCTGTTATATACTAATAGCTGTGTTCCGAGAAACTGCGGTTATAATCCCCGAACAAAGTTCCAGCCAAGAGGGAAGGAATTTATTGCTCTCTTTCCTTGAAAGTATAACATTGTTGTATGTCTGACTTCGGGTTCCGAAGATTAGGAAATTAGGAGAATTATTTTGATTGATGGAAAGTTTCTGTGATGATAAGATCGTTTTGGTAGATTAGGTTAAAGTTAATTTAGATTATGATGATTTGGGGTTCGTTGTAGTAATGACGTTCTCGCTGTCATCATTCCCCTGCCTTTATCCCAATTTTTTACCAATTTACTTGGGGTCGGCGCGGCATGTCTTTTTCTTCCATATATTAATATCTGACGTCATCTCGCAAGTGCAACACCCTTGCAATGACGTTCTCGCTGTCTCTAGCATAAAAGAAGGCTGAAGCAGTCCAGTGGTTTTAGCCAGTTTCATTTCGGTTTCATTTTCGGAGTAAACATCTACATCTCACCAAAATTGAATAAAACCATGTCTTCTCCGTATAAGAAGAAAAAGTGACGAAAAGTTATCACCATATCACATACCACTAACCGAGAATCAGCCTCAGCAGCACCATAAGTTACAAACGGTCCGGCGTTAGTAGTCTTGTCACACATAGAAACTAAGAGCAGACAAAATTCGCATTTAAACGAACCGTTTTAATACAATTCTTCAAATAAACCTCATCCATTCAATGATAATAAAGCTCGATTTCGAAATCTCGACCGCGGCCATTTAATTTTCGTTTCTTTTTAATTATGCCGCCACTTTACTTTGGCTTTATTAAAAATCATTATTATTCTAATGCGGGGAACCAAATGAAAAGGTTTGTTCTCATTGCTTCTCACAAAAGATTATAAATTATACCGAAATCTTTTATTACGTGTTTTTTTTAATAAAGCTTTTTGTTTTTAAGGCAAGAAATTGATCATGTCGACAACAAAAGTTTTGGTCGGACGTTTTATAAATGGTTCTAGAAGCTGGGCTTAAATGTTGCCTTCGTTTTATTTAATATAGGACAATTGTAGCAAATTGGATATTTGTAGCAAACTGTAGGACATTCCTACAGTCTTACATTTAATTGTTAAAATAACATTGCATGCGACTAAAATAACTAAAAATCGTGACACGCACACACATAACTTGAAATGTTTATAAAAAAAAACTGTTTTATTATTAAACCACGACACACATTAGGTGACAAATCAACAAATAAACAGTTTAACACACACGTCTACATTCCCTTACATATACATATTTGAAAAGCCTAAAACATTATCATAGTAACACAAAATTTCGCAGTTCCAATAATATTACAATTTTACTCAGAGGTTTACAAAAAAAGCTAACGGAGACCTTTCCTAACACAGTTAGTTGACATTCGTAATATTTTCTTTTTCTTCAATGGCAAATGGATTTTTATTAGGTTAACGTGCGGCGTAAGATGAAAGGGTAAAATTTGCGTGTTTGTGAAAAAATAAGGCGTCGTGGGAAAGTAATAATATTTGTTACAGAATTAGAAAATATTGCTCCGAGCGGCTGAATATTTGTGCGGTGTTTTGACGTATTTTTAGGGACGATTTATTTTCGTTAGAATGTGTTTATTGAGTGATGGTTCAATTGAGTTTTAAAGGTAAAGACATAAATATAAAAAGAGTTGAAAGGTTATGTTATACGTTATAGAACATTTCTTTACATTAACTGTAGGTAGTAGTTTATTTTCCACAAAATGGCACGGAGCATACTTCGAATAAGATATAACTATGATTGTATGCATAAAAGTGTTAGACTTAAATATTAACGATTCAGAAGCATTTTGAGTCCATAATATGGAATTAGATAACCTAGTGAGGCAAATATTGGAAGAAATATATTACCAACATTGGAATATACTAACGGAAAAAGTCATAAAAACATACTCTAAGTCAACCTAAACAATATGAATTCATTTGTTTTAACATTTCATATTCAAAAACACCTAGAACTAATGTCTTACCTCATAAGAATAATACGTACCCTTTTAAAACGTTAATAAATAAAGAATTAATTTGCCAACTACCGAACTGTATTCTTTAATACTTTGTGTTCTAGCAATACTGAAACTACATCAGAAAAGACTTTGAAACCTGTCGCTCAAAGTCACAACCTTCTATTTTTTTCTACCAAGCGACAAGCTCGCGTCGAAATGGGCAATCAACAGGTTTACGAAGCAACTAACTGCATTGGGTGCGTCTTTATGGAGCACTGTTACTTAGGAAAACTTTAATCTTCGGCCATAATGGATATACAATGTGAGTTGTGTGACAGATATTACTAAAACAATCGTGCTGTCAGAGTTATGTCAGGTGATAAAAAATATATTAGTCCTCAACATTCAGTATCTTGAAATTAAGTAAACAAGAGTAACTTGTGTTATGAGTACTGCCTATTAACTTTTTGGCAAAAATTGTTAATGTTTCTATGTTTTCATGGGGACAAACAAGGCCACATATTTTATTTACGTGTTGAATTTTCGATAGTATGAAACTTAAAAATCGGAACTCGACATAATTTGCACAGAGTTTTAGTTGAAATTCTCTCTTGTTAAGTAAAACATTACAGAATAACTAATAAATAAATGTTCTAAGTATTTTAACCAAACGATTATTTTATTCCACAAATACAAAATAAACAAATGAACTCTAAACATTGTTTCCCAAAACAAGTCGTTCATTTACAAGCAGAAGGAACATTGTAATGAATAAATTCGCTAAACCTTTTAGTGTGTAATGATTCTATCAATATTCTTTACGCTTCTGTAATCTTTGCGATCAAAGGAACGTAATTATGGAAAGTTCAGAAAGCAGGCTGTACGCCGAGTTCCTTCGCCTTGTGTGAAACTATTGGACTTTTAGACTTTTTGGGATTTTGATGAAGAAAGATCGTTGGGATCTAATTACATACAAAATTCGCTACATATTTTTAACATGAGATACGTTTTCGTTTAAAGGTGGGCAGAGGAGTAGGTTATTTTCGGAATATGATAGTATTGCTATGATTTGATTTGTTATTTATGTTTTAAAAATATATTACTCTTATCGGTTTTTGGTACTTATGAAATACATCAAGCCATTTTATCTATAAAACTTCCACACGGAAACTAGATTAAAAATAAACCGCAATACAAAAACGTTCAAATTATATATTGTTACCATAGTTGTCTACATAATATATTTGAAATATCGGAAAATAAAGACACGTACAGTTATAAATATGTGAACTCTATTAAACAATGAAGTTTAAATCTTAATCAAATCAATTAAGAATCATGAAATTTTCTTTTAAATAATTTTTTTTTTAGCTAACAATATCAGGAATATTCCATAACAGCTTCGACATTTTGCTTATGAAATCCACTGCACTGTTTTGACGTTTGAGTTTTTGCTCGTGACTGTTCGTGTATCAAAATCGTCATCACACACAAACATTATTCTAAACACACGAGTGTTGTTAGGATTAATAATGTCCCGACCGATTTCGACCACGGCGGCTTGTGTTACTATGAGACCAGCCAGCTACGCAGGACATGTTATAGTGCACAAGCGTATGCGCAAACACAGATGCACTCTCTATTCCTTTACTTTCCTATTCCGATGGGACGGCAATCCGACACGACCGGAGTGGGATCAGGCGCAGAACCACATTTTGATGTGCCTTCCGAAACACAGAAGCTCATCATTCCCCTGCCCTTATCCCAATTATTACTATTTGGGGTCGGCGCAACACGTCTTCTAAACGTGTTGCTTAAAGTTTTGGCTATGTTTTTATAGTCGGCCGCCTGCCTGACACTAACCCTCTTTGGGAATGCAATTGTTGGTGGTTTACCCGCCACCATTCGGGTGACCCAAGGTGCTTGGTACAGTGCACTGGGTCTTAAGGTCCATTAGTCGCCTTTTACGACACCCAGTGGAGGATATGGGGTGGTGCTATTCTTTATATCCGGACACCACACAGAAGCTGTGATATTTATTTTTGAACCACACACAAAATTCGAAAAGACGGTGCGCGCCGTGAAGATCGATCTTGAGACCTTTGACTTAACAGTCCTCTGGTCTTACCACAAGGCTATCACAGCTTCAACTTATAGTTAGGATTACCAACTATTCGGCAAAGTCTCTCGGGTATATTCGGGTATATTAAGCTCATGTAACACAAATAGAGGTTTATTCTAATTGTAACACCTACATCAAGTAATATTTGAAGTAGTATTTACTTAGGGCCAGTTAACCCGAAGTGTTACTACCACAGACCACATGGGAGCTATTTGCGCGAAGGCATAATTGTGTTTTAGAAGTATTTTGAGATCTGGATTAATTTTACTCCAGTAAATAAATGATAGGTGTAATTTTGTGTGTGGAATTTGTCTGAAAAACGAATTAGTCCGTCAGAATGATTTTCATGAAATACTGATTTTTTTTCTTTTATCGTGTAAATTCAAAATAAAGACGATACAATGAGTTAAAAGTCGCAAGGCAGACAGTTTTTCTTTTCAAATTTTTTGTTAAGTATATTCAGTAAGAATATCTGCTACAAGCTATACAAAAACTATAGAACAATTCCAACAAAAATAGTCGAATAGTAAATATAAAGCTCAAAAACACAAACACATAATAATATCAATAATACAACCTGTTTCTATCTAGCACCTATCTCGTACAGAACTACCGATTGGTAGAACGTTGTACAATAAAATGAAGACGGATTTTATCGGCAGTAAAATGTTGCCGAAGAAATTGAAACAATCGAAGCGCAAATTGGGTTACTACACTCTACGCGACAACTAGAACTGTCACGTCTTAAGATATTATCAGCTGTTTTAAATTTAAATCCGTTGGAGTTTCTTGTGGAAGACTTTTTACAGACTTTGGTGTAAGGATTTATTGCCTATTTATTTTTTTCTGAGCTTAGATTTTGATGGGATGATGGATGGAGAGGATGGATGCAAACGGTAAGAGTTAGAGGAAATGGCATGAACAAAGAGCCCAGCAGTGGGTTATTTAAACTTATGAAGATTGATGCATGCATTGGACATACGGAACCTAGAACCTTCAACTTCTTTGAGAAGTCAATGGAAGATGATGCGATACACGGTTTATGCCATCATCCCTTTTATACAATCGTTACAAAACTTCAAGAGGTGTTTCTTTAAAGAAAATAGTAACTAAAATCAATTTTACGAGTATTTTAATTCTCGAGTCATTCATTTCATATTTATTTATACCGTATTAAATGCAAGTAATAAGCAACCTGACCAGTTCATCAAAAACAAAAGTTTCTACGAAAAACGTAGAAACTTTTGTTTTTGATAGATATTTTTAAAAGTTGACGGAATTAAAGCGACGCAAGTGGTTGAAGTTTATAAGATTAGTGTCAAAAGTACCTTAATTGGGCAGCTGCGGTAAATTTCTAGGAAAATTTGTGTATTGTGTTATAAAAATATAATTTTTCTCTACAGTAAAATACATTATTTTTAAGGGTCGCTGTGGTAGAATACATTTTAGTGGGACTGTTAAACTGTAGGATAATTTTCATTAAAGTCAGGGGACTTTAATGAAAATTATCCTACAGTTTTAAGTAAGAATGAAAAATATATTGGGATAAGTATTGGACGTTAAAAGTATATGAAAAATAATATTATCCATTGTTAGAAAACAGTAAACTCTTTTCTAGTAAGTAAGATATCTGATCATATTTCTATTCCAAAGAAACTGTTTTAATATTTACCGTAACATTTTAACAATATTATATAATTTTTATAACAACTTTCGTGAGGATGATTATGAACTAGTCGGGCTATCCCGATAAATACGCGTGAGTAAACCGTCATATCATTCAAGTATAATATTATATTAAAACATAAAATCTTTGTATACAAAATTATCATATGAAACACATCATACACGTAATAACGAAACATATTGGTCCATTATTCAGGAATCGCTTCGCAATTTGCTTCAAGGTCAGGCGCATTTAATTCTCAAGTACCGATATAATAGCCAAATACCTAAATGCTATCGATAATGTGAATTGAAGCACTTCTATTAAATGTTATATTTAATCTGTTTGGTTATTGTGACTTCATCTTTTCTCGAACTGCAGGTGTATTAGGAGTCAGAAGCTGTGATAGTCTAGTGGTAAGACCGCAGGACTGCCAAGTCGAAGGTCTCGTGTTCGATCCCCATGTCGCGCACTGTGGCGCGCACCGACTTTTCGAAAGTTCTGTGCGATTTTACATCAAGCAACAGAACGCAATAAATGGCGACATCTAGTGGACATGATTAGAAGGAGTCACGGTCCTCAGCAGTGAGGAATACGACTAAGAGAGTGCGGCTTAGAAAGAAAATATCACAGCTTGTGTTTCGGAGGACGAAAGAGAAAAGAAGACAAACAAAATATCAAGTATTTGTAACAATCAGTATGTGTAACCTCTATACACAAACTCCCACGATTTTTTCGACTAATATTTTTTACGATTATCGTGCTAAATAAAGTTTCGGAAATATGCTTATCAATTTAAAAAATGTGGGAATGAGAATTTTTGTGTCACGCAATCAGGACTAAATACCTAAAAAAACAATTTTAAAATAAAATATTAAGCCACATTAATTATTCATTTTTCAAATATTCCCACGGGAACGGGATATACGCGAAAAAACCGCAGACACTGCCAGTTTCGATAAAACAATCATTTGTTATCTGATTAAGTTTCATTAATATTTAAACAATAGATCAAACAACTAGCTTTCTTTTATAAATAAATTAACTGAAACATTAGATTTTCCCGTAAGCCTAAGGCTTTTCTTAATATAACCACTCAGCCCAATATCCCTACCAATAGCTTCTAAAATTACAACTGTTGCATTATGTAAGCGAGATGGCGCTCTACAATTTGTATAGCGTTGTCTCTTTTCCACAACGTAAAGAGTCTTACTTTAAGGGCTCGTAGTAGAAATACTGTATTTTTTATACTTGCAGAGGAAAAACAGGGCGCGAAAAAGCGAAGCGTAACTTGATCAAGATATATTAAATTACCCAAGAGAAATAGGATTTTTGTGTAGGCAGACAGCACTCATATTGATTTAGTAGTTCGTTCTTAATGATTTGACACTTCGTTACGTTAAAAATTTGAACATTTGACAGGTCATGTGTGTTTTACATTGGATTGGTCTGGCCTGTTGGTCTAGTGGTTAGTGACGCTGACTACTAAGC
Source organism: Chrysodeixis includens (assembly GCA_941860345.1). Lineage (NCBI taxonomy): Eukaryota > Metazoa > Arthropoda > Insecta > Lepidoptera > Noctuidae > Chrysodeixis > Chrysodeixis includens. The sequence goes on from OW796115.1 coordinate 3,101,237, forward strand.
CGGAGGTCGTGGGTTCGAGTCCCACCCAGGATAAATGTTTGTGTGATGAGCACGATCATTTGTTCTGTGTCTGGGCGTGATTTATCTATATATTTAGAAATATATAAGTATGTTTATCAGCTGTCTGATTACCATAACACAAGCTCTGCTTAGCTTGGGATCAGATGGTTGTGCGTGGATATTGTCCCAAGATATTTATTATTATTATTTATTAATGAAAGAGATGTCAGTATGGTCATCATTAAAAGTATGTACCTTCTGTTTCTGAACGGTAGGCATTTGTCGAAATGTTTACAGGTATATATTGAGTTTACAGTGTAAAAGGTTAGGTTACACTGACGTGCCACGTCTAAAAACAAAAACAATGGCACGATCAAAATAGATTGTTCAATATTTTGACTGCATGGATAGCCGAGTGTTATAGGTCACCACGCCAATCACCACTGTGCGCGACGTATCGCAGGCTCGATCCCCGGATAAGAATTTGTGAGTTCCACAATTGCTTGTTCTGAGTCTGGGTGTGTTTGTGCATGTGAAATGAACGTCTGTGAAATCCCCCGCGATACAAGCATTAAATTCCTTAGTGCGGCAGACAACAAAAATACTGCGAATTTCATACATTACCTTATTTATTCATATTCCTTTTATATGCCCTATTTTGCTAGATTGTTTACCATAAATACCAAAAGCTATATGACTTTAGGGCGCCAGTACACTTTGTATATTGCTAAATATGGGCACGATGCCAAATTAATCAGTGCTGTATGAAATCATAAAATGAACGATAAGACAGCCAAGCATCTAGTCTTAGATTACATAAGAAAATGCTACAAAGTATAATAAATCTTAGAGCTAAATATAGACTTCTATTCATATGGAGAAGAAAAAAATATTGATCATCATGCTTAGCTGCTTACAAACTTGCACGTTGTGATCCCAATTATTAAAAACTAGAACTAGTAGAACTCTTTTTAAGTTTTCGTTCTGTTACATTTTTTTACTAACTGATAAACTAGGTTCAAATCTACGGTCAAGTGCTAAAATAAAACATTAATTAAACCGTCAATACCAATAAAATAATTGATAAAAAAGTTTCAAAAATAAAGACCAAATTCCCAAATCACAAAATAAATACTTCTTTCCAACTTGAAAACCCGAAAAATACACCGAAATCTCAATAAAACTCCCCAAGTCTTTACAAATCGTTCAGAGTGTCCACGGTATATTTTCTCGTAAGAAATACCTTACCCACTTAATCCGGCCCCGAAATACACGCATTTCTTATCCGACTCAGCCCTAAATCAGTGCTGTTATTATCACCCTGATATCAGCATAAAGGCGGCGTCAATAGGACCCCTTGGTGTCGACAAAAGTTCAGAAGTACCATGCTCTTCTGAAACTGATTTGGTTTTGTTTTTTTTTTGTTTTGTTTTTCGATTGGATCTTGAATCATCATCAACCTCATCTTCCTGTCTTTATCCCGTTTTACTTGGGGTCGGCGCAACACGTTTTTTCTTCCATTCCCCTATCAGACGTCATACTATCATTTACTCCTTTTTTATTCATATTATTATCATTCCTTATACAATCCATGCATTTTTCCTTTATTTGATCGATTCGATCCCGAATAACTGATAACAAAACCGAATCGAGTGTAGTTACACAAAGGGGCATGCCAGGTCGCCATAGTAGTTTCGGCCCACAGTGCCCACCTTAACAGGCTATTGATATTAATAGTAGGCAGTGGCAATATTAATTTAGTAAAAGGAGTGATTAACAAAAAACTTAGCATTTAAAAGTTATTGTATTTTTAGATCTTATTTTTGCAAGTTATATTTAATATGGTTTTTAACATTTTGTACATCATTTGAATTTATTTATGCGAATAACCAATAAGGATTAAATAAAATAATGAATAATCGTAGATCTCCACTCTTGGCAGTAGACGATGACTGTTGTGACACACTAGGTCCAAAGCGAACGCCGGGGTCGTCAGTTAAAGTATCTAACATCAATTCCAAGTTATCGCCAGTATTTTCATGAGGAGTAGAAACAGAATCTATTATCAGGCCGTGGTCGTCGGGGGTAAAAGAATCGCCAGAGTCAGTATTCATAGTTTTTAATCGTCGATTTAAATCGCAAATCTCAAACACTAACCGTCACGTCAAAGATTTAAAACAAGCAATGGCGTTTTAGAGATAATGTTGCAATTACAAATGAAAACGGGAAAAAAAATAAAAAAATAAATCGATAATAAACATTTCATAGAATCCGTGTGGTGTCCGGATATAAAGAATAGCCCCACCCCATATCCTCCACTGGGTGTCGTAAAAGGCGACTAAGGGACCTTAAGACCTAGTGCACTGTACCAAGCACCTTGGGTCACCCGAATGGTGGCGGGTAAACTACCAACAATCGCATTCCCAAAGAGGGTTAGTGTCAGGCAGGCGGCCGACTATAAAACCATAGCTAAATCCATTAGCAACATGTTTATAAAAAAAAAACATGTTGCGCCGACCCCAAGTAAAATGGGATAAGGGCAGGAAGATGATGATGAAGATGATGAAACATTTCATAGAATAATGAAATTGTTAAAGAATAAAAATATTAAAAACATTTTTACAGTGAAACAATGTTTAAATAGGCTAAAAAACAATTAAACTAATATAGAATACAGCTATTATACTGTTTCCATTCATTTATTTTATTTTTGACACCTCGTGTACTGACTCAAATAGTGATGGCCTGATGCGTTATCAAATCGATTTTTATAACAAACGATTTTATTTGTGAACAATTTTTAATCGATTTAATACATATTTTATTTGTATTTTATTTTTTGCTTCATGCTTTGTTTTATATACATTTAGGTATATTTAAAGTACTTGATTTTAAAATTATATTAAAATAAACCATTTACTTATGTTAAGTTGATATTTTTACTACTATACTCATCTTCATTAATTTGCAGCAAATACATTCGATCCTAATAATAGGTGCTATATAACGTTTAATTTTATTAAACTTTATTTTTATTTCAAATGATTCCGATTAAAAATATCATCACAATTAATATATAAAATTGATTCTATTCAAAACCGTTTTAGTTTTCTGTGGTTATTCGTTACGAATGGCACAAGCGGCACAACTCTAAGTGGGCGTCACCCGTCAAGAAAGTATCTACTTTTATTTCAAAATATTGTTCTACTGTAATGTCGTACTTTATAGGCGTGAACTGTCAAAATGATTTAATGTAACGATCCAACAGACAAAGTAAATAAATATAGTTTTGTTGGACTTTTTCTATTTTAAACATGTAACTTGTGCCTTTTTAAATAAATAAATAATAATAAAAAGAAAATAAACGGATGGACCACGTATAGCAATGGTAAATTATTATGTTGATAAATTTTTCAACTTATTTTACGTAATGGCAACATTTTTACAGTAAATATGGTTCTTTTGAGTTCAATTACGGACGTAAGTCGTTTTATTGTTTATTATTTATGAAAAAAATATGCCGACTTTCACAGAGTAATGAATACAAGAGAGATACACGATAAATTAAAATATAGTTTTTCAGCATAGTCACGTTAGTGTGCATATCTGGGCCTAAAACTGGCATGCCCCTTTCTCGATCGAATGTAATGTAAAAAAAGTTGTAACAGTCGTAACACTACACGAATTAGCGCTAGTGTCGAGTTGTAAAGTACCAATTCGATCTTAATTCGACTAAAACAAATCTTGATTTGTCATATGTAAGCCTACAGAAAAATGAAATATTGGGATGAAATTTTGTAGTTCAAAACTGAAGACTGTTTTTCATTTGTTTGGAACTAGAATTGTACTTTGAAAGAAGAGATTGTTTTGCCCATCTATCTGTTGGAAATCTAAGACTGCCCTGTAGTACCAAAGCGGCATCTTATTGTTAAGAAAACCTTTTTTTCTGGGCAAAGTGGTGTTATATGATAAATCTTACGGATCGGTGAAAAAGTATACGTGATAAAAAATTAAAAGACAAACAAGTATGAAATTGCTTCTCTAAATAAGTTTGTTGTAAAGTTTCGTAGGACGTCTTTAGTTGCACCTCTTTAGAATTATTGTTACCAAACTGTTATCTGCGTCAATTACTGTTTTAGATGTACATACATTATCCGCGTTGAATGCTTTCCATTAAAAAAGTAGCCTATATATTAATCGAGAGCGTGACAAACATTATTCTATGCACCCAACCAACCAACCAGCTTAATATAAACTTTCCCGTTTATAATACTAGTATAATAACTTTAACCAAATCACAAATTTTTAATTATGATAAAAACCGTCGCAATTTTCAGACAAATAAATAGAGTTTCATGAACACACGTTTAATCCTTTTAATATAATATTTAAGGTAACAACATGCTAAACCCAGTATAACCTAGAATAAGCCATCATCTACCCAACGATCCTATGTATCAAATACACTAACCATTAATCTAAGTCAAATAAAACCTTAACCTTCTTTACTCCCCTGCACAGCGCCACTGATCACTGCTTTCAAGCTATCTGACGTCACACTTGACTGATTCGATGACGTCACAGGCGTAATTAGCTGCCGTTCCGAGGCTCACTGTATCATTAAATAGATAAAGAATACACGTAATATGTCAGTGTATTGTGTGATTGATTGATTTGAAGAGAAGTAATAATAGATGTACGGAATTATTATTAGATTATTGTATTGTCAATTTATAAATATGCTATCTCTTGTCTGTAGCTTTGCCTGTTTGTGCATCGGTTATTGTAAGTAGTAAATAATAGCCTTTTTTGGAAGTTAGCAAACCAGATTTTGTCTAAAGGAGTCGTGTGGTTTGTAAAAGAACATCAATCAAGTGGGTTTTGATGTCGATATTTCCATAATCCAATGGTCAAGTTATAAGTAGTTTTGACATTAGGATAATTTTCTTACTTTTAATACCATTATGTTAAGATTATTCCTCGTTTTGTCGGGTGAATCTTGTTCTGACTTTAGTTTTTATTTTCAGGGACCAGTGGTGTTCCCTGGTGTATCCCGTTTGATGCTCTCCATCAAACCTTCAGGACCAGGAATTTTCAGGAACAACAGGTACAGAATTGTATATACTTACAGCTAAAGACAGTTTTAAAATACTATTGATATTATGAAGACATCACAGTAAATGTAGCCTTCGTTGGGTGTAGATAGTCAACTAAATTATAATAGTAACTTATGGAGTTAATTGCCAGTTCTTCTCCATAAAAATAACACCGCCATTTTGGAACCGCGCAACTACAGTCATTAACGTTTTGAAAGTTCTTGAGAAGTTCTACTCGAAATAAAACCTTTTGATTCGATTTGAATGTCTAAATATTGTTACCTATTTACTGTTTTAATGTTCTACTAAGTAAATATACAGACAGCCAAGAAATGTCGGCTGTCAGCCAGCTGTTATATTATGGTAGAAGAATTCTAGGCGTGACCAGACGAACATAGTTTATGAGCTGTTACAATTTATATTATTTAATGAATCAGAAATTCTTTAATAGGTTATAAACATAAATTAAATTATATAGAATTAAAGGAAATTTCTTATCCACAAATGCTGGGTGTCTCTATGCATTTAAATTGAATGTCTGTGAAACCCAAGATTAAATTCCATAGTGCAGGAGTCGTTTAAATAAAACATAGAGTAAAGGTTATTTGTATAAGTCTTCAATATCCAACAATTGTAGTTTTAATTACACGCGCCTACGTATGAACCTCAATGAAGTGCCATAAAAAATCGCGTATACGGTAGTCACATGGAGACAAACAAATTCTCGAATAATAGGTATTAAACCACTTTATTAAATTGTATCATAATAATTTTCAATACCAAAGTTAGTAAAACGTCGCATAGCAGTTAGTAAAACGTATAATTATGTATATCAATATTAATATTGAATTAACCGTTTTTTACAACTTGCCTGACTGTTTGTTTGTTCTGGCTGAACTGATTTTGACGGAGCTTTTATTGGCTGATGTATTAAGAAGTAACTTTATTTTAGAAAAAAAACTTATAAAAATATTAAAAAAAATCTTCCGTAAATAAAGCAATTAACTTTATTGAATTCCACGCGGACGAATTCGAGGAACAGCTAGTCCATTCTAAAAATAAACGACAATCGTATACAACGAATATCAAACGTAAATCATACAAATTTCGAAGTTTACCATCAACTCAATACATTTTCCTGACATCGCTATTCCTAAACGATTCCAGATTGACAACCAGTCTTCGGGGGACCGTAAATAAACTATATAATTGGATTTTTCTACCTCAATTATAGCCAAGTATTGGGATAACCTCAAGGGAAACGATATAATCATTGGGAAGTGCAGGAAGAAATATTTTTTGGAAGCAAAACATTGGTACCCCGTACTATGATATAGGTAGGACGACGGTAGAAATAAGACACCGCTATGTGATGTAGTGTGCTGTCTCGCTTTGATAACAACAATCAATATATTCAAGTAAAATATTATTATTTAAGTTTATATTAGTAAGTCCCGTCCACATTGTACCTATAAGTCAATATTTTTTTATGTTTAATAGTCACGCCCATCGAAAAACTGTGTAAAACATTTTTGTGTAACATTTAAATGAATTAAATAATAATTATGGTCCTATTTTAATATCTCATACAAAGAGTACCAGTAAAACCTTCATAAACATGAGAATTTATGACGTAAATTAGATAAAAACAATATATCATTGTAAATAATTAACTCATAAATTCTAATCCGCAGACGAAAAAAAAGACGATCATAAAAAATATATACTACAGTCAAAAGCCACTTCATTTAACTTAATAGGAAAAGCTTAATCACAAAATTCCTTGAACGGTTAAATTTCAATTATATAATTACAAAAGCACTTAATTACCGACTTTTATTGTAACCAAATGGGGCGTACAGTCTTTTGTGAAGTAGCGTCCATTGTAAAGGGCGTTCACACTTGACCGCCCCTTATTTGGAAATGTGGGAACTCCTTTTGTATGATCAAGATTTAAATAATGCCTCGTAATATGTACAAGGTAGGTTTTATTGCAAATGGGCATGTTGTAAAAAGGTTGTATAACGTTCCGCGTTGTCTATTGTATTTGTTTTAATGAAAGGTTTGGGTTCCGAAGTTTTTGGGACAAATTCGCGTTCCATGTATGTTGTTTTGGAAATTGAGACCGTGACCCAGAGCCCAGACCTATTTGGTTGAACGCATTGTCTAACGAAATTAGATTAGACAGGGTGAAACAGGATCATACATTTAAATACTGTGAATCGAAATTATTCTTGCTCTAAGTCAGCTGACACAGAATGTAACAATCATATTTAATTCTATAAAGTATGATAATCAGCTGATCAAAATGAGTTCGAAAAGTCAAACATTTTTTTTTCAAGTAGACTATTGCTTTCTGGGAAAAAAGTTTTATTTTTTTATGAGCGGAAGCAACCTACATTTGTATTTGCTGTCTGTGCTGTATAGAATAATGGATTCATTATTTTAAATATAAAACTACGCATAATTTTAATTTTAGACAAAAAATAGTTGTAGCCTAAAACACACATTAAGAAACAAATCCAGACTACTACTAAAATAAGAATCTACAATACTTTAATATCGTCGTACAAACACAATCTCCTGAAAACGTTTCATTCGAAGCTTGCATACCGCCATAGATTACCGAGTTTACCAAGGTTCCCACTGAATCACGCGATATTACGATTGCATCGAATGTACCAGTGATTGCTCAATGCTATACTTTGCATAGTAATAGCTACATTGTGGAGCTCTGAGTAAACTTTGTTATATCGGGGTGTGGGTGAAAAATGAATTGTTATAGAGTGGCATTTTTGTCATGGAGTTGATTTTGGTCATAGAGTTGTTTTTTGTCATAGAGTTGATTTTGGTCATAGAGTTGTTTTTTGTCATAGAGTTGATTTTGGTCATAGAGTTGTTTTTGTCATAGAGTTGATTTTTGTTGTTAAGTTGTTTTTTGGAAGCTTATAGATTAAGACTACTGTACTATGTTCCGTTATAGATATACATGAAGGATATTTCCAACTGATTAAAAAAACGGAGGGCTACATACAGATATGTAGCCACCTAGCTGACAAGGTGACGTCTATTGTCAATAAAATAATTTTGGTAATAATACATGTAAGGTTTGTTTAAATCGGTTAAATTTTTACTATTTTATTTTTCGGAAAATTATATTTATAACAAAAAAAAATAACTTAAAAAGTTTAATTAAAGAGAAACTCTTTTTCTTCTTCTTAGTCTCTTTCTAAGCTATATTGGTCCAGCATTCAAGCTATCAGGTGACCTATAAAATTTAATAATATTCCGTATGGTACGTATTGAACGATGATGTTACTCAGATACCAAAAATAATATTAAGTATATTTAGCTCTGTGATATATTATGTGACACATTAATCTTAAGCAATACATATACCTACATAACATGACAACATATTAAGACGTGCAAACCACTTATCCAATATTTATTACAAAATAAATCACATTAAATGCAATATAATCAGTCCTAAATGAATTACAAGCTTCAAACCTGATATTAACGCCAAAAGTGACGAGACACAATTAATTGCACCACAGGTTGTTTTCACTCACCCAAACTATTCAAATGCCAATGTATTTTCAACCTTATGCCTGTCAACATACAGACAGTTTCGAATACCCGTCAATCTCGGATAGATAGTGACATTTTGATAATATACCTCGTTGTGTACAATGCCAGTTTGATTTAAGACTCCACTTTTAGTAGCATAGAGTTTGTTTTTGGTTGCCTTTTAATGTAGGATGCCAAGAGTGATAGAGTTAATTTGGCGTTCGTCTGCGAATACTTGGCTATCGTACAAATTACGATACAAATTGCCAAAGTTAAAGTGTTTTGCACACTTGATGCGATGCGCCCGGTATTAATGTGGAAATGTATTGCTATTCGAATGCACTGTTTATTTTAGGGTATAATTTGTATAGAAACTGCAACATTTGGTGTATATGAACGTCTTTATGTGTTGAGTACCAACGCGTCTTGAATGAATGTCTCATTCGCTTTCATATTATTGCTTACTGCAAGTGTAATTAAATTATTAACATACCATAAGACTCTTTAGTATGTTCCGAATGGACTGAAGCAAGTTTCTTGGTTATTAGAAAATACTTTGTAACTATTTTGGATGAAACCCTATAGAAGTTTCAACTGGACTTCCCATTAGACCCTTAAAATTCTAACACACATTCTTACCCATAAGATCTTCAAGCAATTAATTAAATACTGTATAAAGTTATAAATTAACAGTTCAAAGAAACCAAAACAAAAATAGAGCGAAATAATCTAAAATATTCTTAAAAGAGAGTCAGGATTTCCGATGATAATTCCATAACCTACTTTCCGAATATCTTAAAACGAAATGAAGGAAATGACAGAAAATAAAAGCAATAAGGAAATAATGTAGAAAAGTGTCTTATCTCAGAATTGTGAGAGCTGGACCATATTGACGTCATGCCCAATTAGATTCCAATAATTTGAGGCGATAGGAAGTTTGGGAGCACTTTTTTATTGGTCAGGAAGTTTTGGAAATGTAGTTTAGTGAACTATTAAGGTACGTTTTCATTGATGGTGATGGATAAAGTCGTACAGAGCTTATTGGCCAATCATATGGATCGATTTCCTTTTATTTTTGTTACCGATGTGGAGCTAATATTTGAGTGAGTAATAGGACTAGCTTATTATACGGAAATCCAGCTTTAGGGTGCATTGCACACAAAATTAACTCAAAAATAAAAATATAGATTGTCGATTGAAGCGGAGAGATAAAGCGGAGGGCATACTGCAAACTATAGTTTTGTTTCCAGAGAGAAATTTCATATGGATAAGGCGGAGGATCGGCACAAATAGCGTCCATTGTATAAGCCTATGATCAGCCTAGGACTGCTGTAATCTAATTGATTGAAATTACAGTCAGTCAGAGAACAACCACTAACCACTAGACCAGTGATATTTCTGTGTTGTAGAGTTTTTGATCAACTTATCGTACCTACCTACAAACACAATAAGACTGAAGTACTAAATAGAACAGAACGTTATCATTCTTAAACACAGACAGAAAACAATTGTCGTTCAATTTTATTTTATACCGATAATGAAACTCGCAACAGTAAAGTTAGCATTACAGAGGCAGACAAAAAGACATTTGAAAACATTCCCTTTTACAAAACCGATGGAACAGACAATCCAAGTCTACCTGCGCCGTATGAAAACGTGAACGAAACGTTAGTAGAATATTAAACAAGAAAGCACTTTTCTTTTATAGGTTTCTTCGAATAAAATCCCAAAAAACATACAAATGTAACACGAGTATATAAAGTAATTGCAGACGTGGGAAATCTGAGAAGTTTCCGGGAAAAAGTGTTTCGAAAACAATATCTTCAATTGCTTCATTGTTAATGGAAACTAGATGAACAAATTAAAACACGATGAGGTAAATTTGATGAGGACTCCTTTGACAAATTCGGTAATTTAGTATTTGAAGACGTGGTATCCAAAGATTACTGATTAATAGCCCAAAGTCTGATTTGAAACCAGAGGAAATACAAATAGGAATGCTCATAGGTCACTACGTTTAGAACTAGCGGGTTTTGGGCTCATTATCATTTGCGGCTGTCGTTATCTTACTGCTGGCTGCAGTACTCCTTTCTCATATTGTTTTCTAAGTTTTTATAGTAAGATTCTTATAAGTAAGTACTACGTATTCGGATAGTATTCTTAAGACCCTAAGAAATTAATACATCAAATCCTTTATTGATGAGTAGCAAAACATGAGCTGATTCTTAAGGTAAATTATTCATACGATAGTTATTTCGTATACATAAATATTATTTCGTAAAGATAACGTATTGATAAAATGTCAGTACCGAAAGTAGATAAGAATACTAGTTCACATAAGTAACCCGTGGGAGACAGTGTATGGTAGACAGACACATTAATAATTAATAAACCAAAGAAAGATAATTTTTAAATACACTTTCGTTGTTAACGAATAAAATCAAACACAAATACAAGACACAAATGTAAATAGATCTGTGTAAAGTAAATAATTTGTTTATACTAGGGGTCAGTCAATAATGGCTAAGTGACACATATTTGACGGTCACTTAAAGCGTTATGAATAATAAAAAGAAATATGGACTCGAAATTAGATACCTAATTTTCTGTCAAGGTGCTTTTAGTAGTTGGTCGAAAGTTTCAAATTATTCATGTAAAACAAAATAAATATCGAATATTGTCATCGAAAGTTGTTGATGGGTCATCAATAATTCATGTAAGGCTAATGGAAATGGGACTGGAGCTTTAAATAACCTCTTAAGGTCACAATGTGGGTTACGTTGGAAATAAGTTCGTGATTTTTCGTTTGGTGATTCTTCCATATTTTTTTTGTCACGACTCCCGCTCAAACAAATTTCGTGCTTGTGCCGCGGGTGATATCAGAAACATTCAAGTCTGTTGCACAGGGACATCCAGACTCAAAACAAGCATTCATAGATGCATTAATTCTTGTCCTACGCAAGGATCCAACCCACGACACTTCGTGCATAGTGGTTTTGGCTTGGTGAACTATACCACTCAGCTGTCCCTGCAGTCCAATTGATCGGTCTAAGAGTAATATGAAATTACTGTCAAGAGCCCCAAAAAGCCCCGGAGACGTTAGGTTGGTTTGACAAATATTGTTTAATCGTTTGTGCAGCTGATTTGGAAAGATTATCAGCAAGTACAAATGGCGGATGGAGCCGAGCCATGATCGAATAATGGCCACGGACCGGCCTCCAACATCAGGGATGACCAAAAGCGCGTTGGGTTGATGACATAGGTAGGTTTGCTAGAGGCAGTTAGATGAGGGACGCGAAAACCAGAGAAATGTGGCAGTAAAATGGGGAGGCCTAGACTCAACAGCGGTGTTTCCGAGCTAAGATAATGATGGTTATGATTAGCATTCATGTTTAAACAGCTGACAAAATATATATATTTAGTGCTATTAGTTGCCTCAAACGCGCTTCAGACGGTTCCAAAAAACACGCAACGTTTAAGATAAACATGTTTGATCGTCTCGAGGGGCCATTACCTTAGCTTATGTTACCCATGGATTTGTTAAGAAGAAGTAACTAGTAGTATTAAATCTTCGCAGTTAACTGTTCACACGCACTTTCCCATAAAATATTGCACCCACGAGAAGAAATAAAAGAAAACAAGAACCCTACACATTATTGAACCCAAAATAAATGAGAACGTTTCACATTACGTCAAAGGACAATATTGAATCTTGAAATAATTACCCCACATTAAGTAGATGTAACGGCTATCGAAACGAATATCATTCGGGGAAATCCATCTAAGTGGGTAAGAATTAGTAAAATTGATTGTGGGGTAATAGGTAACTACCGATGGGGGTCACTAATACTTCTGTCGGGGTAAAACGGAGATTAATACGTTTGTATGTAGCCCCGTATGGTTTTTGTATTACATGAGTTTTCGCGTTGATTTATTAAGAGTTTATGAATAGTAGTATTGCCATAGGTATTTAAATTTTAGATTTTTACTTGCTACGAAAAAGGGTTTTTATTGTTGTTTTTGTGCGCGCATGCAAAAACGCAAAAAGAACAAAATAGTTAAGCGTTAAATGGGGTACACTTTTGCAAAGCCGTGAGACACAAATTCCATAAGAAATAGTGTTTAAGCTTCAATATAAAATGCATATAAATTTTCTAGGGACTAGATTTTACTTTGATAGAAGTTAAAATCTTTTTATCATTGTCTTGACCTTATTTAACCTGTTAATAGCAAAACCACGAAAATAAATCTATTAATTTTCTTAAACATCGAAAGTTATATTTTTATTAAACTTCTTAACTTTGAAATATAAACCTTATTATGAAGTTTTTGGTTTTTAATTTAAATAAAGTTTTCCAAGTTCAGATTATCAATATTTGATGTTTGATTACTTATTTTATGAGCCTAATGGTATTTCTGCGAAGTCAATCATATTACGAAAATATATTTTTTTTTTAATATTTTCATGGCATCTTAAAATATTATGTTGTGAACGAACACACAAATATCAGTAAATATAATTATATTTTTTATTTGGACGTCAGATAGGAACGCGTGGAAGAAGAAGACATGCTGCGCCAACGCCAAGTAATAATTGGGATAAGGGTAGGGGAATGATAATATTGTTTTATTTACTCATACAAATGGATAAATTTGAAGTCTCGGTCACTGACCCTTAGAATTTTAGCGCCAACATATCGCAGACAGACTCCTGGTTTTGATCAGCTTAAAAAAAAGTTTATGCATAGATAAATATATATAAAAGTTTTCATTTACCACCCTTTTAATTAAGACGAGACGGAGCACTTTCATTGCCTCTTCTTACCCCTAATAATCACTAAAAAACCTCAAATCAATTTAACACCTAACATTTATCTATAAACTCTATTCTACCTTGAAATAATGCTAGTCTAACGTACGCCTATTCACGCGACCTCAGCAGACTTTAAAGCCTATTTATAAGCCCTAGGACTTTCTTGTCAGTTAATTAAACTAGAGCCAGTGTGAATGGCCTCCATTACCAGGTTCATATCGCGACAATGCCGCGATAAAGTAGTGGAAGACTGTGTAAGGCTTATCACTCGGTGAGGTTTTACTAGATATTTATAGAGGTTAATGAGTAGTATAATGTATGAGGATTAAGAGGTAGTCAAAGTTAAGTTGATTTTGTGTTGGCGTTAGGTTTTATGCTGTATACGTGGCTAAGTAATATGAGCTTCGCATGGGTGCCATTCTGACGTAAAAAATCATGCTCTTTAAACATTATATCTATTAAAAACTGTTATTATACTGTAATGATAATTAAAGTAAATTTTAAGTACGACCTTATTATAAGTGTACGTGTAAATACCGCTTAATAATGAGTTAACAAATGTTAGTGGAGTTAATTGCTATTATGTTTTTTATGTAGGTATATACCAGCGGATAGATAGAATATTATTGCACGCCATATGAAAAACAGATTTGACAAACGTAAAACATGGTGCCATAATCTAAGTTAATTTTTTTTAAATAAAATAAGGTTATATCACATTAATTTTGGTTTACACTCAAGCTTATAATCTTCTGACGTCGCTCCATCAATAAATGACATATTTGTAATATAGTTCCGTGGTTTTATCATATTATAAAGTTTGGGAACATATTATTTAATCAATAACGCCAGTGGTTAATCAAGATAATCCTTTCATCTTAACTTGAGAAGCGTAAGTTAATTATTTCCACTAATAAATTATGAGATGGAACTTAAAGTTTACTTTGAGTGAGTTTATTGTGATAGTCCATTTTATCTTGTCTAAAAGAGGTTTTCAATAAAAGATAGTGATTTCGCAAGCAGCTGCAAGAACGGGACCAGGGAATATTTAGTGTTTGCAAGATAATAATATGTTGAAGAAGACGTGGGTCCGATCCCCACTCAGGACAAATGTATCACGAAAATTTGTCTTGAGTGGGGAGCACGATATTTTTTTGTATCTGGGTGTAATTTATATAATTATAAAAAAAATATGAAGTAAACGCCCACCTCTGAGAATGTCGTATTTTAAAATGTATTAAATTGACAAATCATCTAATAAAGGACTTTATCGTCGAGGCTGCTTTAAAAAGGCTTTTTTTATAAAAGCTTTGGAGGTTATTTACCGTGTTAATGATAAACTTAACACTACCAAAACAAGACCATACATTTTAAATCAAACATACAAACTCAATTCACCATAGCTAAAACGTATCCAATTAACAAAGGGAACACTTAAAAGATAAGCAGTGTTTACACGTACCTACAAAACAAGTTTATCTTCTCTCCAACAATCAAACGCTAACAACACACCACTTCAGACTACCTTCGTGAGAGCTCAACCCTTTGTCTACTTACACGCTTTTATAAACTTTAAATAGGACGGATTTCACAATTAGCCCGAAACGAAACGTAAGCTCGGAAATAGGTTACCTGCTCGGATTTTATGACAGTTTTAGTTCTTTTTTTTTTGCTTAGGGAAATGTCGGTGAGGGTATTTTTTGTACCAGTAGGAATCGTTTGCTTAATTTTTATAGGTATCTCATTTTGAGGTTGACTTTCAGACTAAATAGGATGTCAAACGTAACTT
Source organism: Chrysodeixis includens (assembly GCA_941860345.1). Lineage (NCBI taxonomy): Eukaryota > Metazoa > Arthropoda > Insecta > Lepidoptera > Noctuidae > Chrysodeixis > Chrysodeixis includens. The sequence goes on from OW796115.1 coordinate 3,116,508, forward strand.
TTTTGATTCCGCTGAAAAATGGCAAATTCCATTAAAATTTCTTCCCTCAAAATTAGTAGCTTTATTGAGTTGTTGTCTTGCCTGGAGACGTGGCTAAAGCACTGTAGTGCCCAACTCTTGACTGACCAAGTAGAATATTCGTAATAGTAATACATGCATCGGATTGGAAAAAGTCTTTAAAGTGCACAAAGAGCAGAAAGTTCTCATATAAAGTTGTAAAAAGCTGTCGTAAAACTGCATCCAAGCACATCTCAAATATTGAGTCTACATGAATAACTGCCAAATAAGAACAATCAAATAAAATAAGAAATGAATGTCGAAAATTTTCACAGATTTTTTATTAACTCATCTGACACCTAAGATAAAAAAAATGTTCTAAATACCAGCAAAACGCAAAGAAATAACTTTGCGTGTGAAAAACGTTATATTTTAATTATAAAAGATACTTAATATAATTAAAAGGAAATAAATTATAAGAGCCTTAGAGCCTTTAAGGCTTGACTCCGGGCGACGGAAACTAAAATAAGTGTTCTTCGTTAAGTAAAAGATATTATATTAGAAAAGAAGAATATTTTTAGCTGTGTATAATTATTTCCGAGTAAATTAACTACTTTATTTTTAAACAACGATTTTTGTAAGCACAAGCTTATTCAAGTTTCCTTCAATCTGTATTTACTTAATAATTGTATTAAAAATAGTTTTCCAAACTACATATTACTTCGTGTGCGAGTCCGACTCGCAATTGGCCGGTTTTATTACCAACACTCCTGTATTACGTCCACCTCCCCACGTCAATAAGACAGCTATAATCTCATACATAAATCTTAATATTAATATTATCATCCCACGATTCACTATCATAATTCTTTTTACTATCAACGTGACATTCAGTTAATGCTTCCAATTTTTATTGGAGCGTGTTCATGTTCATGCCTGACCTTTTGAGAGTACAATTCTGAAAGGTCATCTTTTCCTTGCTTGGCATTTCCACATCCTTATATTCAAGTGTTTTATTTCAAGAGAGGTAACACTGACGGCAGGTGTTGCCAATTAATTGATGTTTAGTAAGAGTTGTACGGATAATGTGGTTGATACTGTTCGAAATATATTATACAAGTAAATATTCTGTGAAAGTTTAAAACGTCTACCTGTTACCGTTTTTAATATTAAGCAAAAAAAAAACGAAACAAAACACGTGTATTGTACCCCCCTTAATATTTTTTTTTATACATTCTTCGTCAAAATTTTAACTTCCTATCTATCACGATTTATGAGATACTAGGATCTACCCCAGATCAAAATCTTCCTTAAATTTTTGGTGTCCTAAACTTATTTAATTACTGCTCATTTTTATTACAAAAACTTAACTATTATCTCAAAAGTATCCAATCCACCAACCACTTTAAACAAAACCAACCAAGTTATTTTTATCTAACCCGACATGTAGAACATTTCTCGTACAATCAGTCCAACTTTAGATTATCTGGGTCCCCTAGTAATTGAGTTGCCAGACCCTCAATCGGTTTGAATGGAAGCCGACCTCAATGGTTCAAAAGAGCCAGTTGTGTATGGGGCAGATTTTGCCGTCACTTAACAACGTCGCATGACATGTGAAACTTATTTTTGTATGGTATTTTGTATTGTATTCCATAATTGAGTGTGTTTTTTTTTAAATTTGGAAATTGTAATTGAGTTTCACTGATAATAATTGAAGGAGCAGGGAAATGATGATGATTATGAAGAATTGACTTTACCTGAATTTGTTGTTTAATATGAAGGAAAAGTGCATAGGTATTAATACTATTGACCAAAAATATCGATAGGTTAAAACAGATCCTTATTGTTAAATAACGCTTTTGTGTGTGAAAAGTAATGACTTTCTCCAATAAGGCAATAGAAAGAAATTAAAATTGCTACAAAAAAAAGGAACCCCGTTGTCTCTGTTTCAAGTTGTGATAACTAGGCTCTTTATTAAAGCATATGTCCAAAATTTCCCACGACTTTTTTAAGTAAATGTGTCCGACCATCTCGTCCTCGGTCATTTTGAAGTCTTGGCTGCCATTCAGTTACCGCTTTGCTCCATCTAACATCATCATGCCTGGCTAAGTTTCTTGCCTTCATTTCGTCCCATAAACTCCTTGTTTTTCCTAGCCTATAGTGTCCTATAGTGTACTGTAAACTCCGTCTGGCTAAGTACTAAGCTACATTTTGTACCATAAACTTCTACAAATTGTAAAATTGAATAAACGTTTGATATTAATTCATTAAAGGTCCACAGCTGTGTTGGTTAACGAACTGGTATAATCTGGAATCGGGTCAAGCACAAGCCGCCCGAGACACGGGACGTTGCTTATTTCCGTACCGCCTTAATATGCCGACCGTACCTGTGAGGTGCAAGTTCCGAACTGATAGGGGTAGCGTCAGCATATTCAGTTTATGGAGTGTTCGTGATCTTGCTATGTGAGTTCTATTGGCGCTGATGAATAAATTGCTTAAACTAATAAAACACACCAAACTAATTAAAGAACGAGACTTCATTTTGAAATTAAGCGAATGTTAAGTTGAAAAAAGTAGCGAAACAAAAATTAATCAATACATCCCAATCTGTTTAGGTAGTGTAAATTGTACTGCAATGAAAACACACATATTATGACAAATCAGGGATAATTACTTTGACATCTTTTTCAGTTTTTTTCAAATACGCATCAGCCCAATTCTTAACCACCAAAAGCCACACATAGGAACCTAGTATGAAGCAAGTCACGGGTTAAAATTGGGGACGAAAAAGGTCCCGGTTTACGCACGACCGTCCTAAGCATGATTTGCAAGCTAAAGTTTTATGATTTCCAAGTTGCTAACGTCTTTAAGATTACAAAGGTTGAATCGGCTTTAATCTGGTCAAGACGGTGGCTTTTTAATATTAAGGTTTTTTGGGTTATGCTATTTTCGTGTTTAAAGGTTATGTGTGTTTGAATGGTTTTAGAAAATTCTTTTTTCTTGGTGCATCCTAGCTCCCGTTTTAAAAGATAGACTTTTTTTGTCTGGGTACTTTTAAATCAAGGGAGTACAGTTTTCGTTGGTTGACGACAAGATTAACAAGTATAAATGATAATTGCCGATGCTCTAAAGTTTAGGAATTAATTAAAGTTACCTCATTTTTTTATTACTTACAAAATAGACAGTACTAGAGTACTAAAATAAAGTACACTTTTAAACATGACATAAAATATAGCAATTATTTTCCTGTTTAAATAACCGCTTGGTCATTTTTATTTTTAACTTAATTTTCAAACTGTTAAAAAAAATCCATCGCACCATGCAGTTCAAAATTCTTCATCCACCAAAATTAAAAACACAAAAGTGAATCCGATTCCCATTCAATTTATACAAGAATCTGCACTAACTTTACAGTACTTGAACCGACATTTCGCCTTCAAACGAACTGAAGTAGTGCTCAATACCTCTTGTTACCTTTGAAGCGTCTTAGAACAAGTCATCCTTTGGGATTGCTCGTAATAATATTTGACATACGCTTTTTGGGGTAAGCAAATATTATTTGGATTTTTTTCTAGATTTTGTATCATTTTTCGAGTTTTGGAACTAGTAACATGAAGATAAGTTAATGTAGATACTAAGAGTGCAAACTAGTTTTTGCCGCTGGCTTTGTTTAGGTGGATGTCGGTTGTATTAGCAAAAAGCAACATGTGCGAGCCTAGGGTGTCATTCGAATTGATCTAGGCATTTAAGTGTGAAGAAATTTAAAACACACTTTCTCCCTGTCTATCTATAATTTATTAATCATCATAATAATATCATCCTTGGTCCTCATACTAAAAATAACATAATTACTTTTATTTTTAACATCCACGTGGTTAGACCCGTGGGTAACGGCTAGTTATCGATCAGATCGCACGTGGCCAGAATTCTTAAGATAGTTTTAAAGAACAAAATATCGTATTACTGGTCACCGGGACTAATACAGGCAAAAAAGCTAATCGTTCTTGTAAAAGTGTAATTATAGTACGAGCTGTGTTAAATATTGTTCAATATTATTATAGTCCAGTCATTTGGTAGTTTTACCTGGAAAGTTTTCCGGGAGTTTTGAAAATTGGGTATTTTATAGATTTGGATATGCTCTTTTCGAATTTTAACTTTGCCACCTCGTACCACCGCCGCTCGCGCCGCCATTTTGAAAAAATGGCGCCCAAAATCGGTTTTTTGAGAATATCTCCTTTCCGACGCATTTTACGAAAAAAATATATACTACAAAATTAAACTAGAAAAAATTTCCTACACTTTATGTCTTTTTCACTTTTTCATAAAATCAATAGTTTTGGACGTACGAGCGCCGCAAAGTATTATTCATTTGCACCACTACGAGTGTTTCGTATATTTTTCTAAACTGTTCTATTACTACCGCTGGTTTTCAAGAAGCAGGTATCAGGATAATATGTCACCTTGAATCGGGCCCTTTCGCTCGACTATGAACGAAACTTCAACGAAAAATTTGTCGGTAAAAGCTATATTAAGAGAAATATTTAGTTTAGACTGAATCACCAGTGTACGTTTATTTGTCGTACAGTGTTGTTTATGTTCTTAGAGCTATGGCTCCTTATACGGAAAATTGTTTTATTTGTGACAATTCACTTGAAAATCGGTGACAGTAATAGAACATTTTAGAAAAATACACGAAACACACGTGGTGGTACAGATGAATAAGCAATACTTTGCGGCGCTTGTACATCCAAAACTATTGATTTTATGAAAAAGTGAATAAGACATAAAGTGTAGGAAATTTTTTCTAGTTTAATTTTGTAGTATATATTGTTTTCGTAAAATGCCTCAGAAAGGAGATGTTCTCAAAAAACCATTTTTGGCCGCCATTTTTTCAAAATGGCGGCGCGAGCGGCGGTGGTACGAGGTGGCAAAGTTAAAATTCGAAAAGAGCATATCCAAATCTATAAAATACCCAATTTTCAAAACTCCCGGAAAACTTTCCAGGTAACCCCCTTATTTTCTACCAAATGACTGGACTATTACGCCCCAGTCTATATTTCACAAAGTTTTATGAGTAAACACAGTTTCGTGACTGATAACAATCTTACTACACCTCGTTCATCAAATACTGGAGCCATTTAATAAATAATGGTTGTAAATCCCTATTTATAAAATAATTAATCGAATTCTGAGTAAAAAATGTTTTGCCGTGATTGCTGATATTTTTTGTACTTTTACCTGCACTAAAACGTAACGTGAATTATAATGTAGGATAAATTTAAACTCACGGTCACTGACCTTATTAGTTTAGTGTAGTCAAGGAGCCTTTTTTTTCGTGGGAAATCATCAAATGACCCTGCCCGCTGTGGGTGCAGCGAGATGGAGTGTCAGACTTTTACTGACTAAAACCCACTATGTTCTCCTGGAGCCCTTTGGGTGCCAGGGTCGCGGTAACTCTCACGAACATCCCGCAGCCCCGGCAGACTAGTCAAGGAGCCTCTGGTTCAATTTCTGTGTGTGTCAAACACTGTGTTTGTTCGTATTTAAAATTAGTATCAGATTTGCATTTCAATAGACTTACCCAGTAAGTCTCGGTCAATTTAAAAACACACGAGTACTTTCAGTTTCAATTTTAAACAATTGACACTCATTGATCAATACACTCATTCAATGACGTTTCGCTCTCAAAACAGGTGACATTAACCTCGAATGCATTGAAGCAGAATGCCATTGTTGTGTCAAATTTAATGTGATCAATAAGTCGTTCCATCAACAGGTTTGCAGTGACCTTTAATATAGTACGCTGGACTGGCTATTCCTTATAAAAAGATAGCAATCCTTTGTGTCGATTTTGGATAAAGTTTTTGACAGTTTATCAAGTGGGAATTTCCAGTGAAGTCACAAAACTGCCAATTGTCCATATTAGTTACAAAAAATAAGTTTTAACGATACCCATCTCTACTGCTGTTTGAATGCTGTGAATGTCTACATAGCGATTTACAATAGGGATCAAAAATAGCAATTTATTGTCAATATAGCGTACCGTAGTAGAGGCCAGTTGTTTGCAGCCCACTTTACAAGTGTGAATGAACCTTTGTATGACAATTAGGTACAATGATTGATTTCATTGTGTATTCAAAACAATTGAAGTGCGGTCGTGAAGTACGGATAGGGTTCCCCGGTCATTGAACTTTGTGATATTAGTTCAAAAAGGTTGCATGTGTTGATGGTATGGAGTGGTTGTCTTTAATATTTATTTTATTAATGATTTAGGTATCATGTATAATATTTGAGACAAGATTTCTAGAAATTGATAAAAATGGAATTTAAGAAATTGTGAAACGCTACTTCTGGCCATACCTAGGAAAAAAGAAATCAACATAAGAAATGAAATAATGGATGCTCATTAAATGTAGCTTAAGAGTTTGCTTGTGTAAACATCACTTAAGATGCGTTTTGAGGAAAACGAGTAAAACCTTAATATTATGTTCTTTCTTAATAATTCTAAGCCACTTCTGACAAACAATGATGGAAAATATCGTGAGGAAACCTGGATTCCAAATATTGGAATCTGAAATCGCCAACCCGCAGTGAGCTAGCGTGGTGATTAATGCTCAAATCTTTCTTGTGTGGGAAGCGGCCTGTGCCCGGCAGTGGGACGCCCGGACGTATATAGGCTGGGTTATTTTTTATTTAACCAAATATAAAGTTGTTTCTTGTCTTTATTCTAAAAATAAACAAAATGTTTCGATACAGGTTTCTACGTAAAGTGTCAACCCTAACCGTGAATTAACATGCGCCGTGTAATATAGGGTGTTATCATTTTAATAAACTTCGTTTTGTATTATAATCAGGGAAGACGATGAAATATTAATTTTCACGTAAATTGATTAATTTATAAGGTAGACAGAGTTTAACTTTGTCTTCCTTAGGGGTATATTGAAAATATTAGGTATTTTTTTAATATTCCACGTCTTTCACACAACGCCACCTAGTCTCAAACTAAGCAGAGCTTGTATTATGAGTACTAGACAACTGATTAACATACTAATTTATTTCGACATACATACATATAATAGATAAATTACACCTAGACAAAGAACAAAATGATCGTGCTCATCACATAGGGAATCGAACTCACGACCTCCGGCTAATAACCTGGAACATATTGTTAAAATAACATTTATCTGTTTACACAATATGACTGTTAACAACAAAAGCATGGTCACTATTAACCTGCCTTGTTATAGCTATGCTAAACAGTGCTGCATTCTTAAGTACTAGGTCATTTGTCACAGTTACAGAGATAGATTCAGACTACGGCTTACGAAGACTAATACAAACACGTTGAAGATGTTTATCTTAGACTCGTAATTTGTAAAGTGGCTGCAATTTTTTTGTTACGGTTTTAAAGTCCTATGATAAAACAAGAATTCTGTTATTGTGTATTTTGTGAGTGTGTGTTTAAAGATAAATCTTTGATTGAAAATTGAGTATTTTTGCTTGTTTTGTGATCATGATGTTTTTTGTATTTTGTGTATGTACACTGCATTTTTTAAAAGTATTGAGTAAAGAATATTTCCTGGATGAAAATGCTTGTAGGTTTTTTTTCAAACATGCAACAGGAAGACGGGTTAACTATACTGTAAAAAAAAGTTGTTTATGATAGTAAATATAGAACGTTAAATAGGGATAACAATGGAGAATGGTACTTTAAAGTATTTTCACGAGGCAAAATATCATTAAAAGTTGTATTATAGTTTAAAAAGCCCATTCAACTTACAACTTTAATTTCCTTAACAAAATAAATAAGCCATACATAAGTTAGTACAATCAATCACTGTATAATCACAGCCGAGGCGCCGAGTGGCGTGAACACGCTGATTCGCTGTCAATACTGTAATGAGGCGCTGATCGGTACTAATAGGCTGAAGATTCGATTTACTGGGCCATAAAATAGTGTGGCAAGAAAGAAAGTAAGACAAGAAGGTATTTGAAAAAGAAAATGCAAAAGGATATAGAAAAAACAAAAAAAAATAAACACCAATGAACAATGGCTTAAAAAAAACAAACTCAAACACTACCTCAAATTTTCAAAATGCGCACTAACAGATTTATTTCGATACCGCATCTACAATTTTTTTACTTAGTAATTATATTCATATTGAAATACATCAAATACATTTCAAATCTCCTTTTTACCTATAAAAGAATCGCTTAATGGGGATTAAAAGGCTATATTATTATAAATATCCGACGTAATTCAAGCTCGCCTAATGTAGTCAATCTAACGTTATCCGAAACTATTAGCCTGATAGGTAGGTATCGACGCTTTCGGGTCGAGAGGCGAGCAAACTCGTTGATTGGCTGTCAATACGATAATGAGGGAGTGATCACTGCCTATTCCGCTTTGGATACAGTCAGCATGCCGGTCTAGTAGCTACTAGGATGTGTAGGTAGGGGTTTCGTTTAGATTGATCAAGCTTTTTTTGTAATTGGTGCCTTTTTACGGAGTGCTGTAAATAGACTTAAAAAACGAAGTTCTCAGTGAATTCCTAAATCTATGGTATACCCTATCGTTGAGGAGGTGGATGCAGCTCCATGCCGAAATTGTTACTAGTCTTAGGGTCTATAAATAATAATATTTTATGCCAAATATATTATGGGCACGCAGTACATTTAGGAAAATATCGCTTATTAATTTTGAATTAGGTTCTTTTTTTTTTGCTGTGATTAGTGTAAATGTTATGGATCAAGTGATTAATGCGGGCATTATTTATAATGCTCGAGCATTATGAATAATGCCTAGCATTATCGGGCTAAGTGATTAATTACTATCTTAACTTCATTATTATCACATCGCTCGGTCATTATTATATTGCTAAATGATAGTTTTCACCTCAATAAATATAGATTTTGACAAATAAAAAAAAACCTAACCTCACCTAATTTAGGTTAGGTTAGGTAGGTTTTTTTTTTATTTCTTCCATCATTACGACCGCAATCAACATCGGAACTCGAACTCTTACGGTGTTCCCGCTTGCGCGCAAATTGCTCAACTATCATTTAGCAATATAATAATGACCGAACGATATGATAATAATGAAATTAAGATAGTAATTATTCACTTAGCCCGATAATGCTAGGCATTATTCATAGTGCCCGGGCATTATGTATACTGCCCAATTTATCACTTGGTCCATAACATAAACATTTTGTAGCCATTTAATGTTTTTCACTGTTATGTTAGCGTTAACTTTGAAAAAAAATACATTTGTACTTGCCTGCGCTGGGGACCGAACCTGCACTTTATGTTATTTGGTTATGGCCTTTATATATTTGTAGTTATTTACACTCATCTTCCTGCCCTCATCCCATTTCACTTGGGGTCGGTGCAACACGTCTTCTAGACATGTTGCTTAAAGTTTTGGCTATGGACACTAACCCTCTTTGGGAATGCGATTGTTGGTTGTTTATCCGCCACCATTCGAGTGACCCAAGGTGCTTGGTACAGTGCACTGGGTCTTAAGGTCCATTAGTCGCCTTTTACGACACCCAGTGGAGGGTATGGGGTGGTGCTATTCTTTATGTGGTGTCCGGATAACCACACGGAAAATAACTAATTTGTAGTTATTTACACTGCTTATAAAATTTTCATGTTTCATAATATAATTTGCGTTAAATTCTTTGAGTTTTTTTTTACATCAAACGTAGTTTACTTTTAATGCTGTTTGACCAATACATTCAGAACCACAAATTTTACCTGTAAAATATTTGTAATTTTACATTTTACATTCAACGATTACTAATTAAATATATGGATTTTGAATAGTTATCTGTACAAATGAATAGTTGATAGACAGCATTCTTCCTAGGCTCAACGTACACATTTTATACAAATTCACGAGGCATGATATATTATTGTATGTATAAATAGGTACGGCACTTACCTACAAACATACACTATTCGTGTCAATAACCAATCATTAATCAAACTCTACCTTTTCCTTTTGTAACTTTCATTCGCACTTCTCAAAAGGTAAGAGTAATGCACTCAACCTTTGATTTCCAAATTTATTTTTCATCGGTCTCTTTTAATGGTGGCAGGTATTTTTTTTACTAAGGTTTTTTTTTCAAACGTTTATTTTTGATGGTGGGGAGATGAATTAAACGTACACCGCGAGTACTGGTTCGAAGCGGTGCAAAGTAGAGAATCGTGGAAGGACTTCGGGGAGGTCTTTGCCCACTAATCGGACACTGTAAGGTTAGGATAAAAAAAAACTTTGTAAGTGGATATGTTACAGCCAAAGTGATTAATCTAGATATTATGTATACTGTCTAGCTATTATGAATAATATCTACTCAATTTGGATAAAGTGATAATTCACACAAAATTAATCACATTAACTAGCTATTATACATAATATCTTCAAAGAATTGGATAAAGTGATAAAACAAGTAGATATTCGTTTAAGAATAAATTTGTATTTCAATTTTCCTTAAGCATACAAATCAGAAAGATTATTTTACCAATTAAAATAACATAAGATAATATTTTCACCTCAATAAACATAGATTTTAACAAATAAAAAAAAAAAACCTAACCTCACCTAATTTAGGTTAGGTTAGGTTTTTTTTTTAGGCAGGAGTGTGGATATCAAATGAACATTATACCTTTTGATCATTAGCGCAAATGTTGATATAGCAAATAAATATTCGACGAACTGAAAATTATGTCAAACGACATTATACAAAGTGATGATTTTCTTAAACGTTGTTCGATTGAGTAATATTATATCAAACGTTGTTCGATCAAACAAGGGTGAATCTAAGATAAAGACCGTATTATTACTTTGGCTAACTTTGACACGATATTATGAATAATAACTAGATAATGTGATTAATTTATTACACTGTCTAGTGAATTTAGCTATTATCCATAATGACTAGTCATTATGTATAATCGCTCATTAATCACTATGACTGTAACAGATATACCTACTACTTTTCCATTTTTGTTGAAGAAAACCTCAAAAAGTGAAATAGCTTGCATTCCTTGTCTATCTTCTATGGCTAATCCTAAATTAGCTGTGAATTTTGTATACATTACTCTAGTGATGATACACCTCAATATTCACTTGTAACAGAACAACGAGCCGTTCGTGGAAATGCTCTCGAAATACATCCTTTTACAAATCGAATATTCCTTTGAGTTTTCACGTGAGTGCTGGTGATGTGCTGTGCGTTGCACGAAGTTCGATTTTTTCAAAGTAAAAAAATGATGTTATTCTTAAAAAAGTTTTAAAAATAGTCTCTCACTGTCAGCATTTTGCCGAATAGAGCGCCGAACATTCGCACAACCGTTACATTAAAAGGAAATGCCCATGTGTTTGAGCACCATTTTGGTCTTTTGATACTACCTTTTTTTGTTTCGCTAGGGAAAATTGCATTACGCATACCCCTGCAAATCGGAGAGGCATGTAGGAAACCCCGGGAGCTAAGAATACCGGTAGGTATAGGTACTTACTGAAAACCCCCAGCATCACCCCGACTTCGCCCTAGTAGAGAGGGCGCTCAGATACTACCCTTGTTTTTTTGTAAAGCGGAGACATCCTCATGGACACCCGCGACCCCGGGGGGAGCCGCGGGTAGTGTCAGACACTTACTAACTAAACCTGAACCGCTGTGCTACGTCATCCGCGTTTCGGTGTCGGTGCATGGCAGCGCATAGCAATACTTTATACATGCTCAGACACTATCATACTCAAAGCTAGAAGATATCTAGGTGACCAGGTAAGCACAAATGCACCCAACAACCCTGCATTTTCATATTCGTATATTTTTCAAACTTCCATAAAAAAGAAAACTTTTTAAAAGGGCCTTAAAAGACTACAGTTTACACATTTACAGCAGTTGCCGGCTCGGATCCAAAACAATGTAGTTTTTCCCTTTGTTTATTCCAACTGAAAAATAGGGCATTGTTTTAATTTTGCTGCTAAGCCGTGTTTACCTCGTGTATAATTTATAAATTCTTCTTTATATTACCGTTGGAGTTTAGTGCTATGGGTTAATTAGGTATTTTTATGATGCATTCCTTATTTACGCATATTTTTGTACGTAACGGGTGGGCGTTGAGAATGAGTTTTGGTGCTCAAATTGATAGAACTGTGATACTGTTGTGTGTGTAGAATTACTAGCCTGTAGAGTTAAGATACACAGAGTGCGGTTTGTCTATGCATTGGTCTTTTCTAATGTTTAATGATGTTTTTTAACAGACAGAATTTTTTAAGAGGTAGTTTTATAATATAAACACAACAGTATTGCACCCGTGCGAAGCTGGGGCGCTGTGCGCTAAAAGATGAGAAAAATGTGACGACAAATTAAACAATCTCTAAGTACAGAAGCTCTGAAAGAATAGTTTCACTTAGTTTTAGTACGACATCTACGATGACAAACGCTTAAACAAAAGCTATCATAACGACACAACCAACCCATCAACTATGACCCTGACCCTGACCTTTGACCTCAACCATCTCTCGCCAAAGGATATAACCTATTCCACTCCGGAAGCAAGAAAGAAAATTGAAAAGGTAAATATTAATGTCGCAGTAAATGAAAAGATAAAAAAATTACGACAGTAATATGTTTGACGGTAATTAAAAAAGTCCCATCATATTTTTACCGCGTAAATTATAACGGGTAATTTGTGGGTGGTCGTTTTCATTGGCTTATTATGGACTGCGTTCTAACTTAGCTCTTAAAGTAAAACGTTACTGTAGAGGAAAAGAGACGGCATTACCTGAAACAGTATGCTTTCTCGCTTCCGCAATGACTATAGTCTTTGCTTAAAGGGTAGCAAAAGCACTGGTTGTTTCAAAACTGAACAAAATTGCGGTAATTGAGGCAATCAGAACTGCATTTTTTATGTACAAATGTGACTGGAGTTATGAACGTAATTGTGGGGAAAACTGATTTGGTATTCCCGATCAATGTTTACGAAGCTTAGTCAATTACGGATTGGCAATTTTTGCTATTGTTATTTAGAATCTATTTTTCCTCAACGTTATTTTATAATGTACTTATTACTAAGTTTTGCCCTTGGGTACACCTACATGTAGGTATAGCAATTATCGCCATGAAAAGTAGTCTTTGACCATTTTTAAGATTCAAGCTGCATTCACACCAAATTTTATGACAATCGGTAAATGATTAAATGCAAAGACAGGCTAGACAAAAAGTCATATCGGTGATTTTGAACCTACAACTTGCAAAATAAATTAACATTCTAACCACATAACGCTATAGCCACGCTATGCTAGTTATAATTAAGGCTATGGTCCAGTGGGAGCCACGTGACAATGCTAGCTTGGAGCTAAGAGCACTTCAGACACAAAGCGGGCCCCTCGCGTATGGAAGACGTTGTTTCTTATATGCCGTAGTTTGTAGTTAAATTTATTATGAATTTGAGCAAAACCTTCTTCGTACTTTATATGCCAAAAACTACCGCTAAACTCTCCGACTTATTTAAGCGGTGGTCTAAAGAGTCCATATGGATTCTAGACTGTATAACGTTTGGAAGGCTGATAAAGAATCGAGTATAGGTAAGGTTTCGATATGAGTACTCTTTTAATGGATTGTCGTAGCGGGATTTTTTTAAATTCGAACTCAAATATAGTTTAGAAGGGAAGATCTGTTAAAACTAAATTATAAAAATATTCTTTTTTAAAAATATGACTTTGGTGAAATACTTTTTCCTAAAAGTTCGTACTAGTCTCTGTTTATCTGTAACGCATATTAAAAGTTACTGAAATAATAAAAGGAAAGATAACATGTATCAATAAGATCTGGAGCACTTTTGTTTTTCATTTTATATAGTTTAGTTTAGTTGTAAGATAAACTTTTGTTTATGAAAGAGCGGAGTCTCCTAATACAGGCATTATTTGCTTAAAAGGAGGCTTCAATCGCAAATATGTTGTACCACTTTTTATTGAATAAAAATTATTTATTATTATTTATTATTTATTTATTTAAGATGTTATACAAGAAATAAAAATGTAATAAAAGATAAAATAAATTAAAAATAAAGACCTCAAACTCATGACGTCACGTTTTCAGGAAACAAATGCAACATATGGTATCATCCCCATTATCAAGGATTAAGTTTAATCAAGATTAAAATAACCATGGTAGCTATAAAATAAGCAACCTTAATTATCACTGGCCCCATTGTAAATATAATTATCCTAAACAGTGTCCCTATAATATCAATTTCGTCCTATATCCCCCCTACTATGTCTCTTACCATGCGAACATTTATATCACTTTAAATAAAATGTTACGACTACCTTACGCAGATGCATGTGTGTAGGACAGATGAGGGCAGAAGGCCAACTTGATACAGTAATCGGTTTGTTTCCTATTTTCAATACATAACATAAAAAATGTTACTTTTTACAGTATTTATAGATGAATAGTGACTGTTCTGATTTAATTAATCTAAAAGTATCGGTCAATCGGACAATATTTATCCAAAATAGCAAATTAATTAAAGAAATGAATGATTTTCATATTTTTGTTATAGCTTTAAGAGACAAGTGCCCATATATGGGCACTTGTCTCTTGAGTTAGATTTCTACAGAAACTACTTATAAAATACAGAAAACACAATGTTAGATGTGAGATCATATTTCGTATCAACTGTCCACATTACATAGAACTGTCACTTCCATAGATTTCACCGATTCATACAATTCTAATATACTGTACTTCGTCGAAGTATACAGGAAGGACGAACAGATAAAAAACCCAATTGGAATTACTTAATGAAAAAGAAACCGTGACAGATGTCCGGTGCGAAATTCAAGATGGCCGTCTTAAATTTCGTGCGTTTGCCAATAAAAGGCACGATGACAGGGTATGAATAGTAAAAATCGAATTGGTCCGTCAGATAAATAATTATTATAACAAATATTAAACTAAAAATATTAGTTTTTTTTTTGTTTTTACGTAAACAACCAAAAATGTCAAAGGTATGTTTTTTTAAGTTTAAGTGAGTGGGCTTGTAACGTAACGCATTCTCAAAATTTCTACGAAAGAGTGACGTTACGCGCAACTTTCATTCACTGCACTTCAGTAAATTTGGGTTGGCAGAACAAAAACATAAATACGTACCCAATATTAGCCAGGCATCGAGTCTAGCT
Organism: Chrysodeixis includens; assembly: GCA_941860345.1. Lineage (NCBI taxonomy): Eukaryota > Metazoa > Arthropoda > Insecta > Lepidoptera > Noctuidae > Chrysodeixis > Chrysodeixis includens. The sequence goes on from OW796115.1 coordinate 3,131,705, forward strand.
TAGTCTCCTGCAATATAATATATTCACCTGAATTATAACTCTGTCAAAACTATTATTGTGTTACTAGTAATAAATATTGTTATAGTTAATTAAACTACAAGACGCATATAAAAAAAAAGTTGTCACCATCTTTTATCTATGAACCTAGGCACCAAACCTTCTGCATAACTTCCACAGCGACAATAGGGGCTACCGTTACAAGCAATATCAACAAATCTTTGCAATAAAATTAAATTAGGGTCAGCAGGGGCGTATAAAACATTACTGCCTTGTAATGTAGCGTCCATTTAATTTTATTGCCCGATATTAACTGAGTCCTTTAGTTTATATTAAAGTTATGCTCTGATGTCTGTCGGGGATATTTCTACTAGTTCAATGACCGGAGCAAATAATAGTTTTGGGCTTGTGTAAATGGTGATTTTTTTCTAGGGTATCTAGGGTAGGATAGTATCCTAGAATATCGTGTCCAAAAATGAGTAATCTTGAAGGTCACACATTACTGTAAAGTTTAAAAATGACAAATGAATTGAATTATCGAAGAATTTATTTATACGACGTAGGACGGCGTCTCTCTTTCACAATTCCAGTCTTATCTTAAGGGATGATAGAAAATTCTTCTTTTTCAAACCCAATATTTTAATTTATAGAGAGATTACGAAGTATTTTGAGACGGCACTTATGTTACAATTCATCATTGAATTATTAACTTGTATTTTTTTTTCAAATAACATTTTTTCCGCCAACACACACATTTAAGAGATATATAACGGTTTACTCACGCGTATTTATCGGGATAGCCCGACTAGTTTCGGACCCAACCGGAGTCCTTAATCATGAGCTGACGCGGCGGCGGGGTCGCGAGTCGAACGACTTTTCACGAAAGTTATTATAAAAACACACACATTCTCCTTGTATTCTCGTAGAAAGTAAATATAGTGATCGTTACATCATATTATCGTCTCAACAGCAGAGAGGTTTGTTCCCCAGTGTGTCGTACATTCTCAACACGTCGATAAACATCTGTAAAGTTTTGCTCCACAGAGTAATTTGAAAATGCAAAGCAAAATCGTGTATTTATTTCTTCTACATCATGTTAAAAATGTAACCTAGTACTTTACTCATATAATTATGTAAGTAAAATATTATTTTTTAGCCGATAAAGCAAGTTTTCTAAGTTTATGATGATAGCCTAGGGGTAAGACCGCAGGACCGCCAAGTCAAAAGTCTCGAGTTCGATCCTCACGGCGCGCACCGAAATTCAAATGTTGTGTGTGTTTTAGAAATAAATATCACAGCTTCCGTGTTTTCAAAGGCACGAAAAAATGTGTCAGATTGCCGTCCCATCGGGTTATGAGAGTAAAGGAATAGAGAGTGCACCTGTTCCGTGAAAGTGCACCTGTGTTTGCGCACACGTTTGTACCTTGCTGTTTGTATGTCCTGCATAACTGGCCGGTGTCATAGTAACATTGACCGCCGTGGCCGAAATTGGTCCGGACATTATTAGTACTAAACTAACATCAAGGAGTGTTTTGACTGCTTCATTATAAAGTACGTAAGGTGTTTAACACGTACGTAGGTTGGTTTTAATATCGTGCGTATTTCATTACGCTTGTGGGCATGCATTACAATGAATATTCGTATGAATATGACATATACGGGGGTTAGGCGTGCGAGGCAATCACGTACGCGTCTTGTAATTCGCATGATATTAAAAACCGGCCAAGAGCGAGTCGGACTTGCGCACGAAGGGTTCCGTACTATCGTCTATAATAGAAAATCACGTTTGTTGTATTTGTTGTTATAGCGGCAACGGAGGTACAATTATTTGTGAAAATTTCAGCTTTCTAGCTACCACGGTTTATAAGATACAGCCTGGAGACAAACAAACAGCGGAGGCTTAGTAATAGAGTTCCGTTTTACCCTTTGTGTACGAAACCCTAAAAAAACCCCAAGCAATATTTTTTTCAGTTATTGTGTACAGCAAGCCTAAGTGTCCATTCAATAATTCAATGAACTTCAATAAGTCGCAACATCAATATTTCCCTGCAAATACAATTTATCAGATCATTTTCCATTATAATATGCGGCTAAAAATGAAAGAACAGTATAAATTGGAGTAATCTTTTCGTTGCTATGAGGATTATTATTTTTTATCAGAGCGGACACACGGACGGACGGACTGGAGTTAATAATTTATAGAATAAGATATTAGGTACGGAATGACGATAAAGCGTTTAATTAACGTGAAATATATGTAGGCAAAAGAGAATGTCAAGTGATAGATGAAAGTGAAAAAGAACGATCGTGAGGTGAAAACTGCTGGTTACTTTTTTTTACATAAACTATTCTTTGAGACGACGTTTTGGTATACAACAACAGGCCTGTTGGTCTAGTGGTTAGTGGCCCTGACTGCTCTAACAGAGTTCGGGGGTTTGATCCCCACCCAGGATAAATGTTACGCAGGAAATATTATAATGCTCGGGCGTGTGAGCAAACACAGGTGGACTTTCTGTTCCCGTACTCTTATAGCCCGGTGGGACGGCAATCCGACACGACCGAAGCAGGACCTACATGTTTACGCGCCATCCGAAACACGAAAACTGTGATATTTATTTCTAAAACATTCTAAAAGTCGGTGCACGCCTTAGGGATCAAGCTCGAGACCTTTGACTTGGCAGTGTTGTGGTGCTATCACTATCACAGCTTCTCACTGTAATGGTTGTAGAAGCAAAAATGCCTTTTTATGCCGTGTAATGTTTCGCTTGGCTTTCTCTTAAGACTTCTTTTGACTGGCTTGTTAGTCTAGTGGTTATTGGCCCTGACTGCTATACCGGAGGTTCGATTCCCACCCAGGATAAATGTTTGTGTTCGCACGATCATTTTTCTGTGTGTAATTTATCTATAACATGTATGTATTTAGAAATATACACCGTGATTTTTAGGTCGTTTTAAAAAAGTCGTCCACACAATGTATCCGTCATAAAATACCTCTAGGCGCGAATATAATTTTTTTATCATTAATTAAATTAATATGCATGAAAAAAATAAATAATACATTGGAAATATGAAACATCCTGTTAAAAATGTTTACGTATCAAACTGTTGAAGATACATGCTACATACTTACTGCGAACATTATGATTGCAATAGTAAGACAGCTGTTTTACGCTAAGGTGAATGACCTGTGATAAGACGCCGCCGCGCCGCCCGCGCGGCCCCTTTGGCACAAGGTTCGGACCGCGCTTACTACAGAGTGTTCGTAAAACTGCCTTGTGTCATAATAATGAATAATATTTTTATTCATTCAAATCTTAAAAAGAACATATTTTTTTATTATAAACGTTTACTAGTCATTGGATACATGAACTGGGCTGCTTTTTTAAAACGACCTAAAAGTCACGGTGTATAAGTATGTTTATCAGTTGTCTAGTACTAATAACACAAGTTACTCTCGTATATTTAATTTGAGACTAGATAGCGTTGTGTGAATATTGAGGAACATTTTTCATAACATTTCCATTCAAAATCCAAGCCACCTGTGTGTAGTGCGTTCATTGTCATTCCTTAAAGCGGGTAGCTCTGGCGATGAAATCTCGATCCGCGCCTTAAGGAAATTCTTAAGTTAATTACCAACGAGACCGGGTTATAAAGGCTACTCTACAAGTACAGTAAACCCAACAGCTTGCCCCCAACCAACCACTAAAATGAACCTTAGAATTATGGGCATAAGAGTTAGTTTTAGTTTAAGAGGTAGTCAATTCTTGGTAGAGTGTATGGGCTACGACTTTTTTACTGTAATACAATTATGAAAATATGATTTACAAAGCAAATTAGTTTTGTTATAGTTGTTCTGTCTGAATTAAATGGATTTACGTGATTTTGTTGAGCTTTAACTTAGATTTTATAAAATATATTTTTAGTTTAATATGACGGGTACTTTAAAGCAAGAGTTAAAAAAATCTCAAGATTTCAATGCTTTTAACCCGCCCTGTTGGTTTAGTGGTTAGTGGTCCTGATTGTTATGCTAGAAGTCGTGGGTTCGATTTCCAGACAGGACAAATGGTTGTGCGATGAGCATGATCATTTGTTCTTTATCTGGGTGTAATTTATCTATAATAATATATGGTTGTATTTAGAAATATATAAGTATGTTTAGCAGTTGTCTGTGAATGTTGAGAAATGTTATGGTTAAATGAACCATTTTAATCAATCGTAGTAATACTTACCTTTTAGAAAAAAACATACAATAACATTCTATTTTAAGAAGAAAATTAAGGCGATACAGGGGAAAGATAAAACTTAAACTCCAGAACAAAATCCCAAGTTTTTCTATAGAAATAAAAACTACAGCAAACTTATTAGATCGAAATACCAATACAATTTACCGTACTTGAACTTTAATGAACTTTAGAACTTTACCCTACATCAGAATTTAAAAATAAACCGAATTACATCACTAGAGCAACATGGAATCGGGTAGTAGTGACGTGCCAAGGCCAGTTGAAATCGATCCGATGCCAGGTGGAAACTACCCTCAATTAAACGATAGTTAGCTTTCAAATATCGACTACGGCAACACTAATTGGGTATTTACCCTATTGTGTGTTGTTTTTTTATTGTTGTACTAAATGGGAATAAGCTTTTAGTCAATTTGGTACCGGACGTAACTACCACTTCTCAACAAGTTGTGGAAGAAAAACGCTTGTGCAGTACCGAGAAAAAAAAACATTAGTATTGTTTAATTTAAAAGAAAAGTTTACGATTTCATAAATCATTTGACTATGATTTTCACTGTCTAGACGAGTCTATTAAGCATGATAGCGGATCGTGGTAGGTGTTGGGAGAGCCGTTTGCCCAGCAATAGGACACTAAGGGTGCCTGTCCACCGGAGCGGACTTAGGCTGCGGAGCGGAGAAACTCAGATTGATTAACCAATAGGATTGTACAAAATCTCCGCTCCTTGCAAGCCATTGGTTAATATTTCTCGGTTTCTCCGCTCCGCAGCCTAGCTCCGCGCCGGTGGACAGGCAGCCTAAAGGCTAGTAAAAAAAATGAGTATACAATGTTGTTGTTGACTGTACACTGAGTAGTGTACGCTTCTAATTGGTATATACTTAGCTTTGAGAGATGATATTAGGTATTTCGTTATATTTTGAATAGTTAATTACATCCGATATATTCGTTATATCCGATAGGTTTTTTTGAGACTGACTGCAGGTTTCCACAAATAAAAAACACTTTTCAAGGACAATATTACAATACTGTTAATATCTGAAGATGTGATAGACTTGTGGTAAGACCGCAATACTGCCAAGTCAAAAGGCTCTAGTTTAATCTTTACGGTGCGCACCGACTTTTAAAATGTTGCGTGAAAATGTTAAAATATTGCGTTGCGTAAGAAATATCACAGCTTCCGTGTTTCGGAAGTCACATATAAATGTAGGTCCTGCGCCTGATCTCATCAGTCGTATCGGATTGATGTCCCATCGTGCTATGAGAGTAATGGAATAGAGAGTACACCTGTGTTTGCGCACACGCTTGTGCACTATAATGTGCCCCGCGTTGCTGGCTGGTGTCATAGTAATACTGGCCGCCGTGGCCGAAATCGGTCTAGACATTGTCATAATATCTGAAGAAAAACAAAAAATAATTTATAAACTAATACTCTAAACCCCGACAAAGGTCACCACTATTTTACTCCAAGAAGGTTTTACACCAATTAATTTTGTTTTACTTTTTAAAGGCACCGACAACAGGCTATTCTGCCAGTAAATCTTGGCGACTTAGCTTTACAGACCGGGGATGTATTCATGATAATGAAGATTTTCAACAAAACTTTTTATCTTGAAATTCTTGAATAAAGAGGTTTTAAAGTACCTGGGTTTATTTAGTACTGTTTTATTTAGTTTTGTTAATGATTAGAGAGATAAATTTCGCTTTTAAAAGCACTTTAATTATAATTCTACGAATAACTCTTCTTAACATTTAACTAAATAATGTATTATGTAAAGTCATTCATTTATCTATAATGCTTGTGGTGGCTAAAAGCGATTGTTAGACTTACAAATGTTTATATGTAATAATTAAAACTAAATACCCTGTACGCAGGCTTGTACTATAGGATAGGATATACTGATAGGAACATGATAAAAATATAGCACCTAGTATATAACATGTTGCTAATCTATAAGGCATAAAATATACTAAATATATCCATTATTCTACTACACCATAGATTATAGATAAAACTATGAACTAACTGATCTCATGACTAACAATGATTTACTTTTACTCTATAATTAACAAAACATTAACAAATTAAACACAAAAACCCAAGCATCCAAACACTAAATATCGATCCCATTCATGTAACAGCTCTATTAAGAAAAAAAATATGAATAGTGTTGTGCATTACACAAGTCGACATATCGATACTAGCGGGCCGGGCCCGACGAACCGTTTCTTCCATTAACAGCTGAGTTAATTGAAAAACCGGCGGGAACTCATTCGCCTAGAGCTGCGATTGTTGTTACAAACGAAAATATTACGAACAATATGGAACGTGTGTTAGACTTTAGACTTTGTACGACAATTTATGTCGTTTAGTTTTATAAGGTAAGAAGTTTTTGGGGTTGGAATTTGTGGATTTGTTTATATTTCTAATTTTTTTTTATAAGGTTTGAAATAATTGTTTTAAATAAAATACAATGTATATTGAGGTATTCTATAATTAAGTTACAATAAGAATAAATGAGAGAATTAAAGCATCATTTTCTTTTTTTAACTGGAACCTTAAGGTCTTGTTTAGCAAATGGTATAACTTATTACCAGAATTTCTATTCTTGCAATGTTTTGCTTATAGTTACAAAATCAGTTTAAATGCTGTAGAAATAGCATTTAAACTTCTGTGATAAGCAAAACATCTTTCGAAAAATCAAACCTTTTCAAACTTACTCAACTAAATAATCTTCAAAACCAACAATTGGAACAGGAACCAAATCTAAACCTTGGTTAATCAACAGTCAATTCAAAGGTGAACTTTAGATTTATAGCGTCAATTAAATGGCGGCTCTTATCGAACGCACACACATTAATTCATCCTCTGAACTTGCCGCCGGCAACTTATCGAATTAAACTTTCTTATCGATAAAGACTATAGGCATGGCGCATGCCTATTTATTATTAATGGAGGCACTTAATTTTGCCGGTCGATTTTTACAGCGTTTCGACTGAGGTTTGGTACATTTTGTGGAAAATATTCAATTTTCTTGATGTTTTTCTGTGGTGCAAAATACTTCATAATAGACTGGTTTGATTACAAAATCAAAATGCGAAAAGAATTTATAAGGAACCTTATAATGTATGCTTGTGTATATAACATTCTATCGGAAGTATGATATCTAGATAGATAGCGGGATACATATGGTCAGAAATCGCAATAAATAGAGAGGTATTGAAAAAGAAGGAGAAGCGTATGCCCAGCAAAGAGATCTTACACAGCCTTTATAAAAATGGTAGTGTGACTCTATTCAATAAAAGTTGAGTTCTAGAATTTATCTTTACCTGTAAGTTGCAAGGCGAGACCATAAAGGTGCATCCGCATTCAGCGGTCCTTGTTCATCCCAGCAAGCAATTTCTAAATCTATTCAGCTACCTACTTAATTCACAACCATGTACTAACTTCACACAAGCCGTTTCTCCGCACAACCCTCAAGAATCAAATCACACTTTATTATGACTTCGCCGACGTTGACAATTCAATATACATAAAAGTAAACTCTTGTACCCCTTTCAATTCGTCGTGTTTAGCTTTAAACTGTTTACTTTCAGCTGAAGAGATCTCGCAAATTGCCGGGAAAGCAATTAGAGGCATAAACAATGGGACTTAGAATCTATGTCACGAGTCATACTTGTATATTTTGACTTAATTTTATGAAGTATTTAGACTAAAAATACACGGAGCAAGTAAATTGAATATTTAGAGGGCGTAATTAAAATTTTGGAGTTGGTTTTCATTGTTATTTTAACGTTATTACACAACTGAATTGATGATGACTGATATGTACTATATGTACACGTTTAAACATATTTTATGCAGTACATTGTGATACAAATTTAGCTAAAGTAAAGTAATTTTTATAGTACGTACGTCAACGTAAATATAATGTGGGTTGAATATCAAAAAATCTAAATTTAGTATCTAACCTTTTAAAATATCACTACATAAATGTTAATGATAGGCAATAATATGGATATTATCTTCAGTCATTACTTAAAAATAGCTTCTATTTTTAACACTAATAACAATACTCTTTTTGAGTAGACTATGTTCACACGAAAGCTTTTAAAAATATTAAAAACAAAAAATATGTAATGAAACAAAACACAATTACAATCACTGATATTGAAACACGATTGTGGCCTATTTCCATTCAGCCTTTTCTCGATTTAAATACATTGTGGTATTGATACAATATCGGTTTTGTCGCGTTTTTATCGACTTTTCGCAACTCTATTATACAATAATGCTAGTAGGACATTTTAAATTTAGCCTTACGAAAAAAAAGACATGCTTAAATTTTTTTTCAGCTGTTTAGTTATTGGACCCCACTGCTTAGCAAAAGCTTTCTCCTCTTTCCGAAACTCTGTCTTTCGCAAGTCTAGATGAAAGTTTAAATAAATCACAAATATTTAATGTGTAGGAATATCAATCGCTTTCTACTAATGTCGAGATTTAGGTAAGTTAGTTACTTTAGTTAGCCTATAAATTTTAGTGATTCAGTCAGTGTTAACTTTCAGATTTTTTTACTTCTCTTATTTTTCATTTTTATTTTTTTGTCTATAATATAACAGGCCATGATTCTCACACTACCTATGTAACAAAATACTACAGTAGTTTTAAGTACTATGTGATACTAAAATTGAATCTAAAAGGTACTTTTAAAAGCCGTGCTTTCTAGCTAGTTTGAGAGACTAAAATTCGCTTTTAATGAAGAAAAATTTTACTGGAAGCGTAAAGTTTTTTCAAAGGAAATGAAGGCCAGATGCGGAATATAAGTTTTTTTTTTGATATAGCTTTTAGATTGGGATGTAACTTTATAATAACATTTTTATGTTTCTCTCATAACTTCTATTTTGGTGTTTTTTTCAACCGACTAACTAAAAGGAGGAGGTTCTCATTTCGTCGTCATCTTTTGCTTTTCTTATATTGGAAGTTCGCGATATCAGGTTTTTTTAAATTAATAATCCTATATTATTCGTTAAAGAAACCAAAATTATATTGTTTTTGTGTTTTCTAACTATTACAAGTTCTTTAAGTTTAACCACATATCAAGAAAATAATCAAAACCATAAAAAAAACATAAATTGCGTATTGTAAAAAAAACTCACACATTCTTTCATGTGGGTGTTCATTTCAATCCCTACAAACTTCGATTGCATACGATAGCAATCTACCGCAATTCCCGACGCCCACATTTTCAATTATATTCCTCCGAACACTTCTGATGCAGGCAAGTGACTGCCGGCGTAATCATATTCATTGGTCGCTTCAAATAAATATTAAAGGGGAAAGCTGATAAGGAAATTGTGTGTAGAAAAAGATTTTTAATGTGTTTTAATGAATTGAGTTTTTTAGAACATAACTCTTGCAGAAAGCTATTGTGTTTTTCGTCGAATGCGTTTACTAAAATTTGTGGATAACATTGGTCCTCCGTCGGTGCCATTTATTGACCAGCATATTAGATGCACTACTTTTTTAGAAACAGTAATGGATCTAATATGCTGATCTCCGTACACAAAGTGTACAGCTATTGAGGGTCACTCAGATAATTAATCTAAACATTAAGATTGGTTGGTCTAGTGGTTAGTGGCTCGAACTGCTATACCAGAGGTCGTGGGATCGATTCCCTCCCAGGACAAATATTTGTTTGATGAGCACGATTGTTAGTTCTGTGTCTGGGTGTAATTTATATATCGTTTGTACGTATTTAGAAGTATATAAGTAGGTTTATCAGTCATCTAGTACTTATAATACAAGCTCTGCTTAGTTTGAGACTAGATGGTCTTATAAAAGTCGTGGAATATTACGTATTATTAACCCACATCACATCTCTAAACTGAAATCATAGTTACAAATGCTTCGCCCAATTCCATACAGTAGCCAGCACAGCACCTAGCCAGCCAACACCTATGTATATTAATTATTGTGATTTAATATTTACTCTCCTATTTGAGAAAGGTCTTAATCGATTTAACCCTAGATCCGGAACAAATGTTGTAACTATCCCGACTTTGTTTCATGATATTATAGAGATTAATTAATTAGTTGTTAACAATCTTCTATACCGCCTACGTTTTCAATTATATACCGACGTTTGTAAGGCTCAGCCTACGACTCACATGCAAATGACAGGCGATACACGAGTTTGTTCGTGTGTTAAATTACACATACTTTTGTGTGTGAATGTACTGAGGGATGTGATCGTGGTGGTCCGATGGTGTAATGGATTTATTCTAACGCATGTCACAGGTTTGAATACTAACTGATAAATTGCTGAGTATTGGCAAGCACCGACCAAACGTGAAAGACGTTGCATAGCGGTTCAGGTTTAGTCAGTAAAAACCTCACACTGCCTAGTGTCCACTTCATCTCCTGTGGTGGATGTTGTTCGTGAAGTTATCACAGCCTAAAATAAGGTTAGACCACTATTAAGTACCAATATAAGGTAAATGAACAGTTATGACGATTTTAAGGCACGTCACGTCAGAAAATAGTGTCGAAACACAAGTTCAAAAATAGTATTTGATATCTTTATCTCTGAGCTCTGTACTATACTCCTACCATAACGTCTTTAAGTATTATTATTGCGTTAGTGAAAGCGTAACAGTGCACTACACAGTGTAGAGCGGCGTCTCTTTTCCGCAATTGAAATAACATTACTTTAAACCGTGGCGGTTGGCCCTCTGATCAATTCCTATCATGCTAATATTATAAAGCCGTCCTTAATCTTACTACTAACTAAAACGTAATAATGATAATAATAATTTACAAAAATGAACTTTACCCTCATTACAATAAGGTTCAATTACTCCTACCACCAAACCATTACCTCGAACTGTCTGATCATTCCTACAAATCTATACAACTATTAAAACAAGTGACAGTCGATCGCCCGACGCCGCTTGACGGATAAAGACATAAAGATAAGTATGAAAACAATAAAGGCTAATGGAATCCTGATGTCTTTTTAGTTTGAGTATCAAAGCTCAAGATATTTGAGCGGTCGTTAAGGTAAATTAGACGGGTATTAAATTAAAGGTCCTTGTCGTTTGTCACTAGACTGGCAGGGTTTTTGTTCCGAATAAGTTTTAGGTTATATGTCTATTTTTTTCCGTCGTGTGTAAATTTTGTTTTAGAAATATTTTTTTAACTTAACTAAAGACTAGCAGTTTTAGTGGTAATACTGGTAATTTAACAATTGTCCTTGTGATTAGTCAGAGTGTGAACAACTAACATGCAAATTTTCATTAAAATTGGTAGAGCCGTTTGTGTGTGAAGATAAAAAAAAAATATGCTGATTAATACATAATATATACAACGTGTAACGGAAATAACGCACATCCACAGACACCCCAAAAAGAATATCCTTTTTTATCCACAATTAATGTATTAAAACATTTTTATCATTTTCTTTTTATTACATATTGTCAGAATAATTTGTACAAATAATTGGCAAAACGCGTGGGCGCCCTATTGCTCAATACGTTACGCGCACACACAGACGCACAAAAGTGGAGGTCTCGCAGCCCGCGCGGCTTCTCCAATACCTACTATCATAAGTTCATAAAATCTTAACATACGAAAAGTAAAACCCTTAAAACCAATTTGAAAACCTAAAGAGATTATCTACATTCTTATGTACGTAGATACTATGACGTCTTTGCATAAAATTGTTTATGTTTATTATTAGAATTGTTTAGTATGAATGATTTTAATAACCTTAAGTTATTGTTATTGAAATGCTGATAGAGATGAACTTGATAGGTACCTAAACAAAGGCGGCGTGTTTAAAAGATATTAATCATAAAAATTAAACAATAAGAAACTTACATGTTTAAAATTAATCGGCACTCATACGACGGCGTCCTGTTTTTAAAACACTTTCAAAATGTCCACCACCTTGTTCTATGCACTTAAAAGCTCGTTTACGCAATTGTTGTCGCAATTCACTTAACACTAGAATGTCCCTTTTCACTGTTTCAAAAGCAGCCACTATCCTATCTTTAAGGTCCTCGGCACTTGTTGATTCGTCACAATACACTAGGTCTTTTGCCTATCATTAAATGTTCTACACGCTAATGCTACGTTATCACCACACTGTGCTAGAGTCCTCACCATCTCGGTGTACTGTACGTTAGTACCTATACCGGAAAGACATCGCGCGCGAAAGTTTTGTTTTGACAAATAATGACAAACATTCACTGATAACGATCGGCCGATGACTATTGACTAATGACAAGGAAGCGCGAGCCACGCGGGCGCCGCGCTCGGCTGTCTCGCTCTTTCCTATTGTATTACGTATTTCGGCGGTCCTTTTTATGTATCTTTGTTAGTGTTTGCAAGTGTGAACTTGTGTGTGTGTTTGAAAGTGTGAACCGCTGTGAATTGCTAAAGCCTTATTGCATCGACTTAAGGCTCATTTTCGTTTACTTCGAGTGCTTTATGAAAATAGTGTCTACAATTTAATTATTTCTAAATATTTTTTTGGTAAAAAAAAATATTTATTTTTATTAATGAAATGGATTCTGTTATCGATTCTGAACAAAGTAGTTTCAGGATGTGCGTTAATTATGTTACACGGTGTATACTTTTTGACTTTATATTATGAAAGATCAAAAAAACGTGAAAGGAATTGGGGGTGGCCTTTGCTCAGTAGTGGGACACAATAGGCTAGGAAAAAAAATATGATCGGTGCGATCCTAAAATTTTTACATTTTAAACGTTCTTCTTGCATTCTTTTGTACATTTCTTGTTTTATTTTGCTTCTATCAATTCTATCCCTTGTTTGACAGTGACACAGATTTCTCCACTATAAAGAGGATTTATTTATGTCAAGGAAGACTGAACAGAGCAAAGTCTTTGATTGTTCAAAGAGACTGACAGACTTTGGCTCAAACGGTAGCGACAGCATAATATTGTTTGGTAAATGTTATAGATTTGGTCAACATTTGTGTAGATCAACAGAGATACTTAATTCTTAGTTAATCAGTCAAAATTATCATAGTAGTGTTAAAATAATAATACATAATATTATTTAATTTTGTAAGTGCGGAAAAAAGCTCTCCTTAGAGTCGATCAAATCGACTGCACGGATAACCGAGTGGTATAGGTCACCTAGCCAATTACTACTGTGTACGACGTGCAGCGTGTTCGATCCCCGCGTAGAACAAGTATTTGTGCGACCCACAGATGCTTGTTCTGAGACTAGATGTCATTTTGTATGTAAATTAAATGTCTGTGAAACCCCTCGCGACACAAGGATGAAATTCCTAAGTGCGGGGATTGTTTTTTAGAGTATAAAAAAATGTTTAAAATGTCATTCTTAAAAATTGAATACCAAAAACAATTATTGGCAATTCCATAAAAAACCGGGTCCCCACTTAATAAATAATAAAAATAAATTATTAAAATACGCTGACATCTCCATACCACTCCCTAATCCACAATCCGAACACGGCTCCACTGCATTACGACGTCCCCATAAAATATAACGGCTTCCATCTTGGAATATCAATTCTATCAATGAATTGCAACATTTTTTTATTAAGGATATCTTGGCACGCTTGGCCTTGTATCTAATCTAATTTGAGTATTGACTGTCCTAAAATAATATATTTGATTTGAGGAGTGGATGGATTTCGTTTTGTTGGTATTGGATTAAGATGAATGAAAGTTGGTAGGATAAGGTTATTATTATTGGTGACCTGAAGTCATCCTTATCTTAGTAATATTATAAACGCAAAAGTTTATAAGTATGGATGGATCGATGTTTGTTACTCTCACACGGTCTGGCTTAAGCAATTTTGATGAAATTTTGATGGATTTACACATAGGTTACGTTTTACCGACAGCGTCAGATGGGGAATGTGTTAAGGGCTGTAACGACATTATGAAGTCGCGAGTAGCAGTGATTCTAGTGATATGACATTCATTAAATATCGTGGTGACCCAGCAATTTGATAACTATATTTGTAACCTTGTGGTTGCCAATTTGAAACTAGCCAATTACCTATCTGACTTTTTTGAAGTAATGTTTATTTTTTATTATTCGAAAATATTACTAACAATAAGTATAAGTATCATCTCGCAACAGACTCTACGTCATGATTGATATGATTATATTGCTTTTATATACGAAAAGGACTTCAGTCTGCACACGTGTAAATACAGCCCAGTATTACAAACAAAAACTTTCAGAAGCCAATCACAAAACAATCACCAACCAATAACAAAACAAGAAAACAATTGAAACACTAAGATTGTCAAACTTAATACAAACAATAGATACCAGGAACAAAACAAATGAGAACTACCTAAAACTAATACCTTATCGTTAATCAAAATATTTGTAGAACTCTATCAAAGAGATTAACCCTACAATTAGTCGGGTTAATCCGAAGCGATAGTCTGACCAAAAACATAGTTCTGTGGAACGATTAGAAAGTCAAACAAAAGCCTCCGATCGCGGTGGGAGGGTTAATTAGTGAACTAGCTTACTTGACCCGTAGGTGTGTGGTGCAAGAGGAAGATAATCTACTTCAAACTTTGACTCTACCTTTGCCTATTGTAGGCTCTGTCTTTAGAATAAATGTTATTTGTAAGACAGCGTGCTGCGCCGTTTCTTCTCCAGTAGCAATAGCACAGGAAATGGTGGTGGATGGGGTGCTGTCTATAATTTATAAATCTTGACATTTAAAAAGAGCTACATTGTAGCCTAATTTGAATAAATTACTTTTGAGTTCTTACAATCTTGAAATAACCTAAATTTCACTAAGTACTTATAATTTGATCACTCAGCTGATGTTTACAGAAGTAAATAGAAGATTTTAAACAGAAAAGTTATGATAAATAGATTATTTGTTCTCTTTGTGAACATAAACTTTCTAAGCTTACTGGAGATGGTTTCTGTCAGAAACGATTCATATCTTGTAATTAGACACTCTGTTATTTAAATTCTATAATTTCCTATGAAGTAATATTCTCCTGTCCACCCGTTACCACGAAAGACCACAACGGTCGTTGCAAATCGGCTGAAACGTCAGGAGAAAAAAATATCGGTTCACATCGCGAATAAGACCCGTTTGCTGTCTAAAATATTCTCCTACTACTAACCTAAATTTAAAAAAGATCCTTAATGCCGACCCTATAACGTTTCAATTCACATAATAATATAATATATGATAGACAAGCTGCTCTTTGCCATACATTGATAACCGTCATTTGAGCAAAAACGCGAGTATTAGTTACTTTAATATTGATAAGTAAAGTTTCTTATCACCTTGTACCACACACGACCTTGTCTCTATAACATGTAGTTGTAATGCTTATTTGCCGATCTCAGTTTAGTTTAATTGAGGGCCTCTATCCTTCTACACATTCATAGGCCTTTGAAGGCTCTATACACATACAGACATAGATAGTTCGTGTTGGGTGTTAATATTAATGAAATTCCGTGTGAGTTAAGTTGAAAGTGTTGTTCGACTGAATTAAATAAGAAGGTGGAAGTTTACATGTTGATGAAGTACGTGACATGTTCAAGTGTTTAAGAATCGAATTACTAAACATTAATCGTTTTTTAAGGGGTTCCGTATCTCCAATAGAAAAAAACAAAGGATCATTTTGTTGTCTGTCCGTCCGTCTGTCTGTCTCTCAAACTCCTATATCTTACGATTAGTAATACGCTTTCACTCGTTTTAGAATAGACATCTAAAGCGTTTGACTTTTCAGCAATTCTAACAGTAGGTTTCTTCGTAGTTAGATTTTGCGTTCACTTCCAGATTGGATTGAAAACACCTGAATAAAAACGCCAAACCACTATGCGTGACGTGTCGCGAATTCGATCTCCGCGTAAGACAAGAATTTATGCGTTCCACAAATGCTTGTTCTGAGTCTGGGTGTGTCTGTACACGTGAATGTCTGTAAAATCTCCGCACTACAAGGATTAAATTCCTTTGTGCGGAAATCGTTATTTAAAACAATAAAAAAACAAAGATTTTCTCTCAACGAGACAGCTAAAATCCATCTCTATCTTGTGACTCTACGCAACTAAAATCCATCTACAACTTCTACCTTCCGTCTTAGATCTGAGTAAAACTCCTTGCTAGCCATAAGCTAGTCTTCCAAGGCAGTTAAAAGGCTTCCAACTTAAAGACCTGAAGATCTAGAGGTACTAAGTTTAAAAAAGTTTTAATTTATTGCTTCAGTTTTAGTACAAAAGTGGCGAGATATCGTTAAGGCGAGTTTCAAGTTGTGCTTACATTGTAGATACAACATGTTCGTAGTCTTCAAGAATATAAAGTATAAAGGAACTTTTTACTGGATAACATAGCAAGCTATTGTAGATAGAAAGAGCGAGTATAAGCATTGAAATTTAGTGATATACAAAAACCGGTAAAAACATGTTTTTAAAAACTAATATCCTACTTAAATACTAGGAAGTAACAGAACTAACGTAAATCTACAGGAAAACTGGTTTTTGAATTGTATTGAGTTTTCAAGCACTATAATAATATATGGCCAGATATCGCAAAAGACAGGGAGGTTTGGAAGGAGAAAGGGGAGGCCTTTGCCCAGCAGTGGGATCTTATTTAGGCTATAAAAAAAAAAATAATAATAATAATAATAATAGTAAATCATACCGCTTGTTTAACAACCCTTAAAATTTACTTGTAATGAGATTTGCACAAAAAAGTATAATATCAAATCATAATAACAGCCTAAATGTCCCATCACCAGGCTTATTCTCATCTAGAGAAGGATTGAGCATTGATAATAACGTTTTCTTAGTCTATTCCAGATTACAATATTCATGTTCTGAAATTCAGGTTACGAAAAAAAATCCGAATCTTTTATCATGAAATATGATCATGTGAGCATGTGAGCATGTCTGAAGGCGGAAAATACGTTTCCTTCAACTTTCCAAATAAGGCTCTCCATTCCATTCAGTTCTTACTTAGATAAAAATAAATCTACTCGCAGTTTACGCACAATAAACTATGATGGATACTGTGACGTAAGCTTAGTGCGATGTATCACCGTCGTGCGTAGCTGAGGGGAGGGGCGCGGACTACTTCAATAACAATAACGCGTTTGGATTTTTTTGTGGAAACATATACTCAAACATCATATGGTCTGTTTGTTAAACAAATTTTACTAGAGGCAATTACGTAATCGACTGTTATTACGACTATGCGTGTCTACCAGCAAGGTTATCTATTTTATCCTCTTCGGAAGTTTGAATAAAGCATGTTCAGTAAAAAAAGAAAGCAACCTTATCGGAAAATCTGACAACTTTGTGCAATAATGTTCTTAAATGTTTTTGTCCCTACATGCCACTTTACAATGACAAAGATAGCATGTGTCATACTACTAAAGTTACGATTAATAATAAATTATAGTACAAACTTACACCTGTTTTCCTTGTTACAGGCAGAAACACAATGTCAGTGACAACCTGAAGGCGAGCGGGCGATGCGCCGCGCGGCGGCTCGCGCGCGCGGTGCGACGCGCGTAATATGCGCTCACTGAACGAAACAGCGTGCCAGGCGCTGCTCGAAGATGTCCGCTGGGACGAGCCCGTCAGCCTCGTCAGCTTAGCCATACTAGCGCTCATCGACGTCCTAGTCATCGCAGGTGAGACTCTCCATCTATACGTCACTGCACAAACAGCGTGCCAGGCGCTGCTCGAAGATGTCCGCTGGGACGAGCCCGTCAGCCTCGTCAGCTTAGCCATACTAGCGCTCATCGACGTCCTAGTCATCGCAGGTGAGACTCTCCATCTATACGTCACTGTACAAACAGCGTGCCAGGCGCTGCTCGAAGATGTCCGCTGGGACGAGCCCGTCAGCCTCGTCAGCTTAGCCATACTAGCGCTCATCGACGTCCTAGTCATCGCAGGTGAGACTCTCCATCTATACGTCAATGTACAAACAGCGTGCCAGGCGCTGCTCGAAGATGTCCGCTGGGACGAGCCCGTCAGCCTCGTCAGCTTAGCCATACTAGCGCTCATCGACGTCTTAGTCATCGCAGGTGAGACTCTCCATCTATACGTCACTGAACAAGCAGCGTGTCAGGCGCTGCTCGAAGATGTCCGCTGGGACGAGCCCGTCAGCCTCGTCAGCTTAGCCATACTAGCGCTCATCGACGTCCTAGTCATCGCAGGTGAGACTCTCCATCTATACGTCACTGAACGAAACAGCGTGCCAGGCGCTGCTCGAAGATGTCCGCTGGGACGAGCCCGTCAGCCTCGTCAGCTTAGCCATACTAGCGCTCATCGACGTCCTAGTCATCGCAGGTGAGACTCTCCATCTACACGTCACGGAACCAAACACTCCAACAAATGTTTAGTACAATTTCTTGATCCATTTTACCACAAAAAACCAATTAATCCTGCTAGATTTGTTAAGTTAATTGAATATACCAAAATAGTATCTGAGATCAGTCTTGTTTGTAATTGCTTAACATACTTTACAATACGTGTATTACGTAATCACGCTTAAGACCGCTTGAGACGACCGAATAAAGATCATACGAAGCAAAATACAAACGTAATTCTAAATTGAAATCCAACGCTAACAAGACAGCGAATTAAGTACTTTAATCATTACGCCCTACACTTGCTATCCAAGCATTTTCGTCTCAACCCACTCTGAACCCTTTCATCTTAGCAACACATTCGTACCTTAGCGTTTAATCCCATTTCCCCTTCTGTATCGCTCTACGTCGTAGCACGTGCTACGCCGCTACGGGGCTACGTGATTTATGTGTAGAGCATGCACTTAACTTAATATTTTAACAAAGGGTTTTATCTTTAGTGTAAAACTGTAAAATGCTTTTAATAAAAGAACTGTTTTCTTTGTGAGAACGTAATTAAACGGTATCAGGTATCGTCCGTTAGACGGGAAGAAACGGTAAACAAAATGGAAGGAAAACAAGCTGATGTTTTAGTTACAGTTAAAAGAGTTTTCTTTTTTTCTTCTAAAAATACGTTGCTTTATACTTGAAAGAAAGCACTCTTTTATAGGAGGTGTATAAACTCCGAGACTTGAAACGTGCAACATGTATTTATTTTGCACATTTTATTTTCTATTAGAACTGTTTCAAAACAACATAAAAATGTTTTTAACGAAAATAGACAAAACGAATTTGTAGAATCAGTTTATATTTCTGTAAAATTTTATCATACATAGCTCTTACTTAGAAAATCAAACTTCAGTATTACTTACTCAAAGTTATTTCAAGAAAAATCTGAAATCTCTCTCGTCCCGACCACGTTTTTATAAATAAAACCATAGGATCTTTATACCTGGCGTTCATTTATACGCAAGGCATAAAATAAATGAATCAGAGGGCTAACTTAGAACAAACATACCTACATAGTTATTAAAGCAAAATTTTAATTTCAATTATTAAAGAAAAATTACACCCAGGCACAAGACAAATGATCGTACTTATCACAAAAACATTTGTTTTGGGTGGGAATCTAATCTACGACCTTTGGTATAGCAGACCACTAACCACTAGACCCATAGGCCTGTCATGTCATTTATATAGGTTTTAAAACAAAAATGAAAAACCTTAGTGCCATTCGTAGTTGGCGTGATAACCTATGCCACTTGGCTATCCGTGTTAGGCTAAACAAATAATAATGGCATTGCAACGTGGTATTTAAAAAGCAAAGGTCTAAACTGCATAACCTGTTACCGGCAAATAACATGCAATGTACTAACTTAAGGTCAGCAAATCGCATCGATCGACGTTGTCGCCAGACAAAAGAGTAATTTTTGAAAAAGGTTTCAGTTTTCAAAGTTTCAGTGGAAATTTTTGACAGATTTAAGAAAAATAAAGAAGAGGTTGTATATTCTTTTTGCAACCAACTTTAAACAGGACTATAATTATTGGTACATTTTTTATGCAATAAGAGATGAAGGCTTTTGACTCTACATTTTTATTTGAGATCGGATAAACTCTTGACTTGATCTTTTTCGGGTTATGTTATAAGTATTTATTATATTAATAGTGCTTATCACCTTTTCGATAACATTGTATGTAATTTCGAAACGTGACAAACAGATTTTGATAATAGGGTTAAAGTACTAAAGCGGTGTTAGGTACTTGTCTCAGCATTTTCATGCTTAAAAAAGTAAGTAAATCATTTTTGCTAGCGCAAACAAAACCTGCAAGAATTATAGAGTGATAAGCGAAGCGAAGTAATATATCGAATATAGCAAAGGCTTTTGTCCAGTTGTGGGACATCATTGGCTGTTCAAAGATTTTCTTAAACATACAGTCTTGCTCGAAGATTTAATACACTCGTTCCTTAAATCAAACCTTATGTAATCACACTAAGCAAACAAAGTCGCACGAGAAAACTAGTATCACATTAGCTCTACATTAAATACTCTTCTAAAATATCAGTATTTCTGTCTTCACCTGTTGAGGGTCGGAGGCAGCGGGCGAGAAGACTCCATTACGCGATTACATCGGGGAATATACGTTTGAATCACAAACAAACAGGCCCAACATTTACATTGTTATAACTTTATACTAATGGTTAGTTAGTGAAGGACTTTATACTTGTAAAATGTGTAAATATGGTAATTAATATATGTAAAATTTTCGGTATATTTGGTGTCGACGCTATATTTATTATCAGTTCTTGGTGAAATCACTGCTGGGCACAGGTATCAGCTGTCAATTTTTGTAAGTCAAATCAAAACCTACTTTGCTTTGATCAGAAAAATACATAACTTTTTCTTGATCTACTTTATCTGTTCAGCATCGTTTAGGCTCACCCAGTGTATTACCATGTCGGCATGTCAACCATTTCGTAATATGAAGTTCAGCTAAAGCATAAAGTTCAAGAATCTACCACATTGTAGTCTCGTATAAGAATAATTAAAAAAAAACACAAATATTTTAATAAAATAATTTACAGTTACCATTAAACTCGTTTACAAATTTAGGCAAAAAGCATTACGAAAAATATTTATGCACAACATTTACATACACATACACACAGAAACGAATACAAAAATAACTCACAAAAGGCAAACCGATTTCGAGAGCTCAACAAATAAATCTGAGAAATCAATCGGGCATTCAATAACGCCTACAGACCTATTGTATTGTGAATGGCGTTCGATAACTGTTATCATTTATCACAGATCCTATGCTAGGGATAGAACTTAAACGTGCGTGATGTATCGAACAGATATGCTTTGGAATTTTGGTAAGTGATCTATGTATATAAGGGTCTGGGTTGTGGCAGGCCCTCAGGTATAAATAGATTTAAAGTAAGATTGTTCATGGCGTCTTCTTTTAACATCTGCGACTGTCTTACTTCCGAAAGTTATAACCCTAAGCTCCGGGCTAAAAAAAAGCTAGTAAGCTCGTGGTGTGTGTTAGCACAGCTCTTATACTACAGGATACGCTGAACGAATAGCTAAAATTTATGAAATCGACCAACTAAAGTTATGAAACTAATCGAAAATGAGCTTATCTATAATAAAACTCTCTTGAAGTCAATTGCGATCCATAAAAAGCGATTTTTATTATCTTGTACACGTGGAAAAATCTCACTTATCCACAAAAGCAGATTTGCCTCAAGTGACAAATAAAAATGTTAAATCCACTTAACCGTACCGAAATCTTGAGCTTTCCCACTACATAAAAAGCCAACTGAACATTGAATACATATTGAATCAAGACCACAAAAGTGGGGCACCAACAATCGAATAAACGTGCGACCCGCCGAGGGACCGAGATCCAAATAAAAAATGTACATTGTCCACTAAAAGGGAACGTCGTTTATAATTTAAAACTTGTCCCCATCAAAACGGACACTACAAAAACACGAAGGTCCAATAAAATCCATTTGTTAGTGTAACGAGGGTCAAAAAAAGACCTTCAGTGGAGTCTTTATTTATTCAAAAGTTTTCCAATATTCGTCCAGTCTTGTCGTCACCATCTGTTACGATTAGTTCATGAAAATAGAAAACAACAGATTGCTTGGAGTCGGGTCTCTTCCCAGTTTTGCGGAAGGTTTCGAGTTGAGATAAGAATGATAGATTTGGGTTACTGCTTGTGATATTTATCTTTATACCATACTCGGTCTTGAATATGTCAAAGTTTTCTCTTACTGTTGAAGGACTGCTGAAACTCGTGACAAGTTCATCTATTCTTGGATAAGAACTTTCGTAAGACGTATTTATCATAATGATTTATCACGTGTTGCTTACCCACGCGCATTTTTTGGGATTACTTTATGATGACTGACTGAGCTTAAGCATACCACTATCCTACTAACTTTATAAACGCGAAAATTTGTAAATATGGATGGATGGTTGTTTGTCACTCTTTCACACTCACACGTCTGAAGCAAATTTTGGTTTGGAGTCAGCTGAAACCCTTGATTGCACCTGACACAGGCATTTTTTTAACCAACAGCATCAGAAAAGGGTAATTTTTTGCATCTATAACGGACATTTGCGCGGGTGACATCGCTTGCAACAGCTAGTAGTCTACATAAACCAAACAGTATTTCCCATTTTCTAACCGTTCGATAATGATGAAAGCATTATCTAAAACACCAGAAGCCACCTCCCCGATATTAATGATCATCACCCCCGGCGCACGGTGATTACGGCAATTTGTCGATAAGAGCGATCATTTTGGCGCCATGTAACTCTCCCCCCCCATCCACCATATTATTATGCGGTAAGTACTTTTAGTGTGGGATATGAGAATTTCATTAACTGTATTTTTTAAACAAGTATAATATGAATTAGGAAGAAAAGTAGTGCTACAAGCATTTAAGTATTTGGCAAAAAAAAAACGAGTTGGTCCGTCAGATAGATTTCTAAAAAATATTGGATCCATATTTTTATCTTAAAGTAAGACAATAAAAAATATAAGATGTATGACGTATCAAATCTGGTGTATCGTATGAAATTGGGGCTATTAACTTACTCGATAACCTACTCGTCCGTGTACTGAGACGTGACGTCACACGAGATTTCAAGCAAAAATGACCAATATTTTTTGAAAATCTATCTGACGTAATAATTTGCTTTTTAGTCAAATACCCAATTATTTAATTCCGGGGGTTGTGGTGAAGTTTGGGGCTTATATGTCCAGCAATGCACTACGACAGCTAAATTGACTGATTGAAGACATATATTTAGAGGATAAAATGTAATAACTTCATGTCTGTTTTAAAGTCAAATAAACACTTGAGATTCTAATGTTTCCAAACTGAGTTCCTATGCTCAATTGGTTATCAACCACTTCAATAGTTCCGTAATATTGTTACTGATCTTAAATTTAACAGAACTAAAGGTCCTTTATCCATATTCTTTTCCTAAACTCTAAGTTAATAAGACTTTATAAAATGTATATAAATCAGTCTTGTATTAATTTCATACCCAGGCAAGTAAATATCCCCGGAGTCCAACAATGTTTAGAAAGAAAATTTTTAACCTAGACTTGTAAGTTTATAGGATGTAAACACGTGATATCATGTTATAACCTTATAAACTTCTTATGATGATAACAAAAATGTAACACAATTTGCAAAATATTAAAGTAACTAGCTGTTACCCGCGACTTTGTCTGCGTGGCAATGACGTTGTAGTGCTGTACAAAAAGTAAAGCTAAGTAATGTTTCACGCCAGCTCCTTAATCCAGTTCTGTTTCAAAATTATTTCTTAACTTTCTATTCATATACCTGTAGTCTTACAAACTACTGACTGTTAACACTGCTAGTTTTAAAGGTTAGTATAACATTCACATGATAAAAGGCCATATTATATTATTGATGTGGCCACTATCCATCTTCCACTGATTTAACAATTTGGATTGACTGGACTTCAAAACGGGCGAAGGAGAAAGGGGTGTGCCAGACTTTTACTGGCTAAAACTGCTGCAGTGCTTCTCCGTTCCCTATTTTCGGGGGCCACGGGAACGCTTTCGCCAACTACCGCAACGTTGACGTTGAGTCAGTTTTCCCCATCGTTTATTAAGAAGCCGTCTTTGCCTTTATCCAGTACAGTAAAATTCCCCAAGACTACTGTCGTAGGCCATTTACGGTGGTTGAAGAAGAGCAAATTGGGCCTTGCGTCTACCCCTTGCTCGAGCACGGATCGGGTGGTGAGATGAGGCCTCCCGTGCTCTTTCCGCGTTTTCTTTGAACTTCATCACTTCTTCGTAGAATTCAGTGACGGCGCACCAACTATCCGTGCTTACGGAAAACTAATACCCTCTGGTTTAACTAACAAAATCGCAAAAATGTTATCGATTTTTCGAAATTTATTGCTGAAGCACTAAAAATAATAATGGATTGAATTATGGTGTGAAGTTTGTTGCGCCGTTTGTTCTCCATTTTTAAGTTGTTAAGTTTATTTAGAACAACCTTCTTCTTCTTTTCGTGTCAATTTTACGTAGTATTTGGGAACACCAATTGCAGCATCATTGTTGAATTATGTTAGATCCTCCGAATTACAGATGTGCGGACACTTTGACCACTCTAGGTGGTGTGACATCGTCTGTACGGAGGTGCCGTATTCTCTCTGGATATAAGTCAGAGGGGTCTGTATGCCCAAATTTGCTAAATTTTGTTTGCAGCTTCCTCCTTGGGTTCGCAGATGTTTAGATGGCAGATGTCCCTGAGGTAGGACATAAGTGGTAGGCGGTAGATGCTGATCTATCCAAATCTTGCACCGAGCTCGAGGTGAGTTTTAATGGTAGCTAGAGTACATCAGAAGAAGCTCTTTTGGCTGTTAAGTCTATCCGGGTGTATAGGGGTGTCGTGTATCTGATGCTTTGACTTGTTTTTCGAGCGCGTATGCGACTTGTCTTCTAACGTCGGGTAGAACAGAGAGAGAACTTATTGAGTGGGGTTGGTTTTAAACAGCCAGATATCATTCGACACATTTCGTTGAGCGCTGTGCGCTGTGGTGCGGAGAACATCAGGAGCCGCTCCTCATTTGGTGGATGTTTGTATGTACAGCAGATTAGTTCGGGCACCGATCTTCTATTTCGTTTTCTTTCTACCTCTTGACGGACGAATTTTTAAAAATGCCTGGTTAGCGCTTACTTAAATGGTCGTAAATGTTTCAAGTTTCTGATTCTAGTAGTTTGAGCTAAGCCAACTGAGCCTGAAGAAGGTTAATGTTACACGCACATAACAAAACATTTGCGAGAGTACGCGTGCGGGGCACACTCGTACGCGAGATTGTCGATGAACATACTTTTACCTATGCAACTACCATATACCATGGCAATTAGTGTACAATATTGTGGTAGTGTTTAGGTATTATCGCATCTACAAAACCACGCGTCACACACAACAAAATTGCAGTCAACAGCTCGTTCATAAAATATAGTATCATCATAGTAACATTTACCGTCCAAACTATTTTTTTTTTTTTTGGTAGTTGGTTTACTGTCATTTCAGTAAATATCCACACATCCATCTAAATCGTATGAGACTGTCGTAGCTTAAAGGGTAAGTAGTTACCATATAAAATTATTTTGGAGCAATTTTACGTTAAAAAAAAACCAAGTGCTTCTTACAATACTTTTATACTAACAAAACTATAGAAGAAAATGTTATGCTTGACTGAAATTTGAATTCGTACTCAAAAATTAATACAAGATAAATTCAAAAAGTGTATGTCGAAATGAAATTTGAACTTGGAGTGAAAAAATACGAAGCTCGTTATTCCCTGACCCGGCTATTTTAATTGCTTGATTGTATGCCAAATAAGACGTTAATATTAATGTCAAAACATAAAACCATAGCAACAGTATTTTGGTCGCTATGGTGACATCTTCTGTCAGTACAGTTACGTGTACTTTTATTTACGTTTCCCTTGGGAATATTTAAACCGTAAATTTTAACCATTTAAGGGCTGATTTAAAAAAAAAGTAGCCTAAGTCACTCTCCAGCCCTTCAACTATCCCCACACAAAAAATCACGCCAATCCTTTGCGCCGTTTTTACGTGAAAGACGAACAAACAAACACACTTTCACATTTATAATATTAGTATGGACTAGCTAAGTGAGTTAAAATAACTAGGCGATCCGGTGCTTTGGTCCGTGTGAAAATGAAAGAGGTTAGTACGTTTAAAAATATAGAAAAAACTATTTTTATTTTAATAATCGACTCCCACACTAAGGAATTTAATTCTTGTGCCGCGGGGGGTTTTACAGACATTCAATTCACATGCGTAAACACACCCAGACCCAGAACAAGCATTTGTGGATCGCACAAATTCTTGTCCTACACGAGGATCGAACCCGCGACACGTCGCGCGCAGTGGTAATTGGCGTGGTGACCTATACCACTCGGCTATCCGAGCAGTCACGATATCAGATCAGATTGCACTTTTAACTGTAAATTTTACGGTTGGTTGGTTGTATAATTATCACGTCATTTGGATAGTGTTTGTTTAAGTGGATTTCTACTCTAGTATAAGCTGATGACAAAGGCCAGTAAATTACCTTCTTACATTTTCCAAGATATGATCAAGTTTTCGTGTGCAACAAGGTCATTTCGAATTTATGGGCGTGATACAAGTTATGATTATCACTTGCTTAAATCGTAAAGGAAAACATCGTGAGGACACACCTGAGATAATTTTAAGTGGCGGCTCTAAATCTCTGGTACCAGTATTTTAGACGATAAACGGGACACTCGCGATAATGGGCGGAGGACGGATTGATTGGAGGTGGACGAGTCCACCCGTGACCACGGTAGGTGCAACTCGCAACTCGGGCTAAACGTCGTCGGGAGAACGAAAAAATCTAATTATATCGCAAATAAGACCCGTTTACCGCCAAAAATGTGTACATGTCGCGAAAGTTTAATAACATTAACTCTGACACCAGGTCATAAACAAACTATACGATATGAAGACGACCCTATTGTAAATATTTTTTTTTAATAATATCAACTAACAAAAACGGTATATCATAATTATATCTATCTTTCCACAGTCATGCAACGTCCACAAAAATATTGAATACGTCTCACTTTAGTTGATCCTTTTGAGGAAAATGACGTTGCCTTTCCACTAGCTTAATACGGTATCGACAAAATTGGTGATAGATTGACTTTCAACGAAACTGTAATGGGTTTGAGTATCTTTTGAAGTTTGCCGCGCGTTTGTAGTTAGCTTTTGTAATTATAGTAAATTAGTTTTATCGTTTGATATCGTGTTTATTTGTCTTTGTGTTGACTTAATTTAGTTTGTTTTTGGTATGCTCGGTAATAGAATTGTCGCGGTTTGGTTAACTGTTGTTAGATGTTATTTAGTAATTAGTAATTTGATTAAAGCTGTTAATTTATACAGTTCTGAAGATAAGTTGAGTAGGTGGGTTTTAAATTACAAATATCTTACACTAAAACGTGTCGTAACTCATTTCTTTAAGACACTTTTTTAAGCGTACAAAGTGGAAGAAAGGTTTTTAATTATTCACACAATATGAACATTGACACCTAAATAATAAAATGTAAAATAGAGATAAAAATAATCACCAACAATATATCAAAACACAACATTGAACCATTTTAGAAAAAATACTGCCGGTTGCCCGCGACTTCGTATGCGTTAGTAACACTCCTGCGAAAGTTAAAAAAGAAATATAAATCTTAGATAAAAAATAGATGTTGGCCAATTCTCAGACCTACTGAATGCATATACAAAATTTCAAGAAAATAGGTCAAGCCATTTCAGAGAAGTAGGATAACTAACATTGTGTCACGGGAATTTTATATATTATAAGATATCTCGTAGTTATCAAAACTGTTGTCTACATAAATCAATCGAAAGTATAGGGAAGCAAAGAAACTACTTACTTAACGTAGCGTGCGATCCCGTGCGTGTTAACTTCCCGATAAACAGTACATGTATACAGCTTATATATTTATTGTTCATATTGTATCGACTTGTATAACCCTTGTCACTTTTATAAACAACAAGCGACACGCCCCTGCTTCGCACGGGTGCAATACTGATGTATGATACGTATAAACCTTCCTTTTGAGACATTTGATCTATTAAAAAACCGTATCAAAATCTATTACTTATTTTTTATTCGGTAAAAGCTATGCAATAAAAACTATACCTATATGTTTGTCCATCTTTTACCACAGTACGCTGACAATTTTAAATTTTAAACAAATAGAGTTGTAAATAAAATCTGGTTATTTTTGGTATGCCATGAGTTATATGAGTACTGGCAAAGTGCATTTCTTATACTACGTTTTACACATGACAGAACAGCTTACATGACATAAATTAATGATCTCTCAAACTATTTGACTGTATTTTTTTTAATTACAATCACTCAATAAATTCTATTAATACACCACTACCATTCGCGAATTTATCAACAGGCAAAAACTCTCCAAATTCCATTACAAGTAATATACAACTAAATAACACTAATCCAAAGTAATTAATATCATCTGTACCAACTTTTCCTAACCAAAGAACCGAACAGACGATCAAATAAGTTTGTCTCGAACTTTAATTATTGGAGGCTGTATGAAGGTCCTTCAAACCTTACTGTCAAACCAGTAGAAAACTTACCATTATCATCATCTTTTCTGCCTGGTATCAAGTATCAACCACTTCTGGGTATAGACCTCGCCTCTTTCCTGCAACAACAACAAAAGATACAACTTAGAAATATAAAATTTTATCAATCGAACACCATAAACCGTTCAACCAAGAAGGCAATCTTATTTTATTATTAATTATTTATTTAACAATTATGTACACAAATAAATTAAAAGAAGCAGTTAAATAAGAAAGCAGTGTACAAAGGTACTGCTTAATTCTATGAGAAAACTCTTCCAGCAGTCCTGTAAAAGGAGCTCTTACATCGCATTAGAATAGAAAACTTCAAATGTATCAGAACGACATTCCATTTCGACATATCTTTGAAATTACAGTTAACACATTTAAGCAATTTTAGCGTTGCCATCGGAGAAATGCTACTGCACGGATAGCTGGGTGAACAAAACGCTAATTTCCACTGAGCGCGACGTATCGCGGGATCAATCCCCGCGTAGGACAAAAAAATGTACGATCCACAATCTGATCTGATCCTAGATAAAGTCTGGGTGCCTATTTGCAAGTGATCAATGTCTGCTAAAACCCCTTGTGGCTCAAGGATTAAACACGTTCTGCGGCAGTCGATTATAAAGAACTAAAATATGTAACTCGCCTAAGAGCCCAGCTGCGTAAATCATCAAACAGTTTTAAATCAAACAAAAATAACGTGTATTAGTCAAACATATTTGATATTCTCTGAATCTCTTATCAAGTAATAAAAAATACATATTTCTCTATCTATAGACAGAATTATCTTGATACTTCAACAACTTTACGCACAAAGTTTGCCCATCAAATGTTCTTGAAAGTAAGTTCGACGTTCCTAAATTAGTATTTCATACATAACAATGTGAGTTTTATTTTTAGATATTTGTTAGTATTTTCAAACATGGCACAACCTTAGACACAGAGTTTGCCTCAATGAATTTGTATAGCAATAGTACCTTGGAATCTAAAAATATCAGATATGGCTTGAGTTGCCTTATGTTCAAAAGGTCATTGGAAAAGATTTAATTGGCATTGCTATTTTATTTGATAAGCTCATTAAGAACTTCAAAATATGTGTGGGCACATTATACATCCAAGATTATGGCTAATCAGATGTTTGACGAAAAATTTGCTTACTGGTAGGTGAAAAAATAAATAAATTTCAAGTTCTGAAGTCATGACCGAAATAAATTCGGAGTTTTTCTGTACTATCGATTACATTTCACTTTTGTTTTAATGTAGTCTTGTTTGCATATACGTTCCATAATCTACGCTAGTGATGTGCACACCTGTAAGTGACAAATAATCTCTAGATTTTAAGTTTACCTGTTACAGTAGGTATCTCAAAATTTAATACACCGTTGGAGTGACATACATAATTAAAAAATATACGTAATAAACAAATCATCACTCAAGTAAAAATAAAAAAAAACAACAAAAAAGACCAAAATTATTCATTAATATTTCCTAAATCAATCTCCAGACTTAATCAAAGGCAAAACGCCGACAATAACACTGAAACATTTAGAGTGTATAAGCGACGCTTACATTTAAGTCATTGAAGAGGCTTTCACGCCACAGCCATCTCGTTAGCGAGTTTAATGTGCCATTTCTGTACCTGTACTATGATCTCCTAAAACAAAACTGTAAGTGTGCAAGCGAGATAGCACTCTACATCCCGCATAGCGGCATCTCGCTTCCACATCGGTATTTTTGCTTGAGGGGCCAAAGTTAGTGCGTAGAACATTTTTTAGTCCCCACAATGATTTTAATTCGTCACTGCTTTTAAGTCACCTGGGTGCCTTTCATGTTAAATGTTACTTTTGCGGTTTGTGATTTCGTTTATTAAGTCCAGTTTTGGCTTTACCTTTTGTAGTAACTTAGATTAAATTAAGAATGGAGTACTTATATTCATTTTTTTTTTTTGGAGACTAATTGAAATGCTGCTTACAATAGTTATTTATATGTACAAACTTTTTGTACTGTTACTAATAGTTAATTTATTCGGCTTATTTACGGGTATTTATCGGGATAGCCTGACTCTGGTGTCGCGAATAGAACTGTCTGACTCGCGACCCCACCGCATCGTCAGCTCATGTTTAAGAAAAAGTCATATTGGTACTTGCCACCGCTGGGGATCGAACTTGCCCCACGTGCACACACCTCCATACATGGAACCGCAAGGCCACCACGACATTTGAGGAATATTTATTTTATCTAGACACACGGCAGTGTGTCCGCCAAGTTCGAGTAAAAAAAAAGTATTTATTTCTTTGTCTTTCTCACCAACCCCCACACCCAAACCCACCTTTATAGTACACCCATTTCACTCTTCACCAGGTAACTGTCTCGTGATAGCGGCAGTGCTGTGCTCCTCCAAGCTTCGCAGCGTGACGAACCTGTTCATCGTGTCGCTGGCCGTCGCTGACCTGTTGGTTGGAGTGGCTGTGTTACCATTTTCCGCGACCAGGGAAGTTTTTGAGGTGAGTTTTGTGTGTGTGTGTGTGTTTTGTTTTTGGCGTGGAGAATCTGGATTGTGTTTTGTTTTTGTGGCTTTGAAGCTACGTGGAGTTTTGGCTTCTAGTGACATTGGTTGACGCTGTTTAGTTCAGTTATTTAATTAATGAATTAGTTATTACTAATTAAAAATATTATTATTAATTCTGGTTTGGATGCTTCGGTCACCGGTGACCGATTAAAATAAAAATTAAAATGTTAACCAGTGACCGGTTACAAAATATATTTAATTCTGCTTTGTGCTTCGGTCACCGGTGACTAATTAAAATGTTAACTAGTGAGTGAGTTAAAAAAAAAAACAAATTAAATATCATGATTTCATAACTACTTTACTTATATTGTGCTCATAAACATTACGTACACGTTCGTGTAAACAAAGTTAAACAACTTATACTGCCAAAAATAATAACAATAACGTAACCAACACCCTCAGCACACATTATTTAAAACATTTTTGGCTTAATTCATAATTATGGCAAAACTTTATAAGACACACACATAACACTAAGTAATTTATATCTCTAGCAAACAGGAGTTTCGTACAAATAACAAATGAACACCATAAGCCCCATGAAATATCACAAGGTACCATCATTTTCAGTAATTAGACGCTTTAAGAGCCTGCAGCGGCAGATGCCACGAATGTAAAAGGTTCCCAGCCAGCCATAATGATTCTGAACTTTAATACCCAATTATAAAGTCTTCATTCATGTCCGTGTGGTGTCCGGATATAAAGAATAGCACCACCCCATATCCTCCACTGGGTGTCGTAAAAGGCGACTAATGGACCTTAAGACCCAGTGCACTGTACCAAGCACCTTGGGTCACCCGAATGGTGGCGGGTAAACAACCAACAATCGCATTCCCAAAGAGGGTTAGTGTCAGGCAGGCGGCCGACTATAAAACCATAGCCAAAACTTTAAGCAACATGTCTAAAAGACGTGTTGCGCCGACCCCAAGTAAAAATTGGGATAAGGGCAGGGGAATGATGATGAAAGTCTTCATTCAAACGGCATTCCATCAGAAATAATTTTAACTGATTTTAAACTTTGCTCGCAAAGATATAGATGCTCATTTTCCGTGTAATGAAACTGGATTCTTACGACTTGGTAAATGAATTTAAAATTTATGGGGAAGGAAATAAGATTCAGTTTGCTTTGAATTCGTTTTCTATCTAGGCACTGTTTTCAATGACGTTATTAGAGCGGCGCGATAAACGGCTATTTCTAGGCTTTTGCGTTTATTCAGGCTATAGAAGATAAATATTTTGAAAATAGCCGGTCTTAAATTATAATTTCAGTTTATGATGTAAAAATATTTACGTAATTTTAAGGGTTACAGGTACGTCCATATATGGTTAATATGATCTTTACGCGTTTGATTGAACCGTTTAAAGGCATTTTGAACCACAATTCAGTATTTACTTAAAAGGATCCTAATTAGTCCCAAAAATATGGGATAAGTATTTTTTTATCGCGAAATCTCGTGTGACGTAACTTTTCACAGACAAATGACGATACAATGCGTTATATCTTTTTTTTAACTTGAATTTAATCCTTGTATCGCGAGGGGTTTCACAGATATTCAATTCACATGCACAAAGACAACCAAACTCAGAATAAGCCTTTGTGGATCGCACAAATTAATGTCCTGCGCGGGGATCATACCCGCGAGACGTCGCATTCGGTGGTAATAAGCGCGGTGACATATACCACTCGGTTATCCGTGCAGTCATATCCGTTATTTATTGCATTAGTAAAATAAGAAATACGTATTCAATGTAGGTATTATGGAAATCTCACGGACTAATTAGACAGTTTTAGTTCAATACACAATTCAGTGCAAAATTTACCGAAACACATAAAATTTCACCAAAGTCCTTAATAACTTTTCAAACTAGTTGCATAACCGATTAAACCAAAAACCATGAGTAAAACACGTTTGACCGTTAAAAGAATCTTAAATTATTCTTAAACAAATAGATGGTAAAAAGACAAATAATTATTTTCTGCGTAAATTGTACAAGCTTCACTGTATTGACCTAAGGGTATTCTTTATTTAGGATGGATTCTAAACTAAATTTACACGAACCCAATTTGCAGAACAAAACCGTGATTATATTATATTTTTTTCCTATAATTTGTTTTATTGGGTAGATTTGAGAGAACGCCCACAAGATTTAGCCGAAAATAACAAATGTTTGTAACGTAAAGATACAGCCTCCTTGTAGAAAAAGTCGGTAGAAAAACAAAGTCGCTGTCGCTGACTGTCTGTATGCCCGCTTAAATCTTTAAAACTTCGCAATGGATTTTGAAGCGGTTTTTTTAATAGCTAGAGTGATTCAAGAGGAAGTTTTGTATGTATAAACACCAGTATGACGCGGCGAGTTGATCCTGATAAATACGCAAGAATAAACCGTTAACAATGAATCCACCTATTTAATAATTGCAAAATTTATAACAAGAACAAAATTTAGTGCTTGCTTTATATGAAATTTTGATCCTATGGGATGCGAAATTATTCTTCTAACTATTGAAAATATTCCGTCATTTTCCGACTTGACTGGAAACAGTAAGTAGGTAAAGAGTTACCCTAGTAAAAAATACAGGCCGTAAAAGCCATTTAATCAACCTAAAAAGAAAAATTAATCACAAGCTAGACTTAAAAGAAACAAGGATTATAATGCAGCTGTTGTTTCCCAATACATTTAAGTTGTTAGCAACTGAGTTCATTGGCTTAGCACTAGGCAACAAGAATCCGAATAAAACATTCAAGCTGATATATTATTGGCAAGGAAAGAACTTAAGATTTGAAGAAAAAACATCGTCTTTATTTCATTGAGATAAGGTTTATTTTCGTGTTACGTTTTACGGTTTCCAATTTTAGTCTTTCGCTGTAGGCTTGCAGTAGCGATCGTGTTTTGTTTTTTTCTTTCTTTGGAGATCGGTAGATTGTAGGTTTCTTCGAGCGGAATAGTTACATTTATTGACAACGAATATTATTTAGTTGCTTAATTTTATTTTAGTTTCCCATTCGTTGTATAGCAGATATTTGTAGATTAGTAATAAATGTTATCGAAGAGCAGGATTCTATCCTATATTAGAAAATTTTCCTCGTTGTTTTATATTGTTTAATTACTTCCGCACTAAGGAATTTAATCCTTGCGTTGGGGGGGGAGGAGTTCTCATACATTCATACTCTCTCATACATTTCGACTGGCCTGTTGGTCTAGTGGTTAGTGACCCTGATTGCTAAGCCGGAGGTCGTGGGTTCGATTCCCACCCAGGACAAATGTTTGTGTGATGAGCACGATCATTTGTTCTGTGTCTGGGTGTAATTTATCTATAATATGTATGTATTTAGAAATATATAAGTATGTTTATCAGTTATCTAGTACTCATAACACAAGTTACTGTCGTATACTTAATTTGAGACTAGATGGCGTTGTGTGAATGTTGAGGAATATTTATTTATTATTTATTTTATTTATTATTCAATTCGCATGCACAGACACCCAGACTCGGAACAAGCATTTGTCGAATGCACAAATTCTTGTCCTACGCGGAAATCGAACCCGCGACACGTCGCGCACCGTGGAAATTGGCGTTGTGACCTACACCACTCAGCTATCCGTGTAGTAATATTGAGTAAATATCTATATCATTATCATCATCACCTCAGCCGTAAAACATCCACTGCTGGACAGGGGCTCCCCCAAAGTCTTTCAATTAGACTGGTTAGATAAGTAAGACGTATCTTTACACTGCTAAATATTATAGTTAACCTTCTGCCGTATCATTCCATAGTGTACAGATCAATGACGTCAAACGTCACATTTAAAACGAGGGTTATGAGAGGTATAAGATGGATCTTAACCTTCACATTAGCAATCCGATAGTCGAAATCAATTTCAAGGCTATTTCGACTCGTATAAGTTAAGGTGACTTTAGAATTAACCAGAATATTCTTGATGGTAGACCATACAATTATTTATTTATTTATGCTTCTTATACAAGTAAATTGTACAATGGCGGACTCAATGGCTGAGGCATTCTCTACCAGTCGACCATAGGGTGGTGCAGAGAAAACAAGAACTAGGTGCATAAATTGGAAATAAGTGTGAAAAATTTACGAAAAGGAAGGGCGAAAAGAAAAATTATGATGATGATAACGACCTCATAGACGTTTCCAACGACGGCGACACAGTGGCATATACTGGCAGTTTAGTTTCGGTCATGTGCTCGAATATGACTGGCCAAACCAAATTTGAGCTTTAAAACAATTATAGCAGGATTTAATTGTAAGCAGTAACCCCCGGTTTCCAGTGGCTAACCCATTAAATCTGTTGCCAAATCAATTGATCACGACTGTGATTGGTTGTTCATAAATCTTGCAACCAATCACAGAGCTTACTGCGTTTTGACTGACCAGAAACCAAGGGTAAGATTAGATACCAATCTCCTAATTGACAGTAATCTGTTTGCTCGTTGATCGATTTTCATTATAATAATATTATTAAAGTAACCGATGTGTTAATCAAGGATGTCAGCTAACTCCATAAAATTTTGTTTGAGCGTGAAAAACATCCATCCATACATACTTACAAACTTTTGCGTTAATAATAATAGTAGGATTTGATAGTTTGGTTTGAAAACGTTTAAGTAGCATTTCAGCTCGTAACGTTTGAGAGAGATATCTATGATCGTCTGGTGGCCCTTTAAGGGGAAGACAGTTAGATAAGTGTTACATCTAAGAATGACGTCACAACTCTCACATTCAAAACGTGAGCTCTGAGAGAATGGAGCGCCGACCTTGAAGCAACTTGACCTTAACACTAGTTTTTCATTTTCTATCTATTTATAAGTTTTCAAACTATTTAAAATTATGGTTCTCGATATAATTACGATGACTTTTATATAAGGTTAGACAGTTAGAATGCTGAAAAAAAGTAAATTGTTTTTATAAACGAACTGTGTAGGAAGGAAGTTACCCAAACATAGCTTAGGAGATGCTCTAACAATTGCATTTACACTTTTACTTCCTACATTTTTTTTTCACACTACAGAAAACTAATGAAAAATCTGAAAACATCGCTAGGAAACCCGGAATCTGAAATCTGCACTGCACGTGATTAAAAATGCTGATCAGTACGATCAAATAAAAATCTATTCGAGAAGAGGCCTTTGCTCATGCACCTTTGTCCAGCAATTGACGACCTTTGGCTTTCGGCAATCTTTAGGAGAAGCTCAGGCCTTCCTAAAAGATTAACGAGGTCAAGTTGAAGGCCTATGACTCCCCCAAAAAAATTCCCAAAAAAGACCGTTTGAAAGTGGCCTGCATCCAGCATTGTATGCCGTATATGAGTATTAAAATAAATGAAATACTAACAATATTATAAGCCAAGATAATATCACATCTATCTGCAAAACGGAATCTCGGCACGTAACACCCACGAAATGATAGCTATTGTTTTAAATTAATCGAAAAAGGACAAAAAGACTAATCCTGTATTGGATTGCCTTGTCGAAATAAAAATATTGTTTTCCTTATCTATTTTTATCCAAAGTTTTTTCAATTCGAAAAGAAACCTTATACTTATAGGCGTAAGTTTCATTTTTGTGTAAAATCGAATTAAACTTGCACCCACGGCCAGTCAGTAAAAGACGGAGCCTCCAAGAAATTCAATTTTAAATTTCTTTTTTTATCTTTTTATTATTTTATTCTTGTCATTGACGGCGAATACCTCCATATGACTACGGTTATCGCGGTAAAAAGTATCTACGTCTCTTGAAGTACCAGCTATCCCTACATGATGTAAATTATATGTATATTGGTTGGGCAAATAAATCATTCATTTATATGTGAATTATGTTTATAGAAAAATCACTTGTTTATGCAAACAAGGATTTACAGCAGTAGTTATCAACGATACTTTGCTTAGTGACTTTGACTGCACGGATAGCTGAGTGGTATGAGTCACCACGCCAATTACCACTGTACGCGACGTGTCGTGGGTTCAGTCCCCGCGTAGGACAATAATTTGTGCGATCCATAAAGGCTTGCTCTGAGTGTTTTTGTGCATTTGAATTGAATGTCTGTGAAACCCCCCTAAGTGCAAGGATTAAAATTCATTGGTGCAGGAGTAGTCTTAAAAAAATATATTCTTAAATTATTATTTGTCTTTCAATTCCACTTTGCAATAACAAAAACAGCTTTATACTCAAGAACAACTTGTTACTCAGTGATGTTTAGATATACGGTAGTGAATCTTCAAGGCAATTGACACTTTTACACAGTTCAAAGATCATAGAGACTAGCTTCGCAGGAGGTTCCGTACATTATTTATGACGCACACGTTTGCATTTCACATCAAACTGTTGCCGTATGTGTTTAGAGGGCGAAGCAATCGGTTGAGATGATTTAGTTTGGTGCAAGTTATGAGATATTAAGTTCGTATTTAAGATAATTTTGTAAGAATGACAATCTTTAAAATGACCGTTCTATAGAAGTAGAGTTTAATTTCTTAACACGTTTTCACACGCGTAATTTCAGTTCCTGTGGAATAAAGGATTAAGTATAGCCCGTCTGATTGTGTACCTTACTAAATGTTTTTATTAAGTCGACGTCTAAAAGGACAATAAACAATCAAACCCTATTTTCAATTATAATGTCACTTAGGATTCAATTCTAAGAGCGGGGACACACCGATTTCACCGTATTAGCAGGCACACGATTGGTGCGGTACCGCAGCGTTGTTACGACGCAGCGACGTCGCTTGCACGTCAGTAGAGTTTGACTGGTCACTTGGCCACTTCGGCCTTGCAACGCTTTCACCTTTCCTCGTCTCGTATCGGTGCTTGCAACTCCAGTGCGGCGTCGCAACGACGCAGCAATGACACCGCTCCGACGTCGCAGCGTCGTCGCTAAGTAACTTGTGCCTCCGCTCTAACACGATTACTATACAACCAACCAAAAGTCATATATTATTATTACGAATCCGAATTACGAATAAACGATTCTGGGAACAATCAAAAATTAAGACATGTTCAATATTTTGATAGAAATCAATTCGCAGAATTCAAAACATAACTAGTTACTTATTCATAGACTTTTAAATTAAACAAACAATTCAAACTCTTATTTTCTTTGAAAACTGAGCGAGGGTTTTACAAAATTTGCTTCGTATCAATAAAAGTTTTTGATCAAGGGTTTGAAATCAAATAGTGAATTATTTATTTAAAGAGAAGTTTTAAAAGGAAAATTATTATATTCGGGATCTATGAATATTAATACTAACACAATTATTGAAAAGCAAACATCACGCGAATAGACGGCAGGTGCCGACGGCTGAGCCGTTAAAGATTGTTTTTCATTAACGACTCTCGCTCTAAGGAATTCAATCCTCATATCCCGTGGTGTATCAGACATTTAACACACATGCACAAAGACGTCAGACACAGAGCAAGCACAAATTTTGTCCTACGCGGGGACCTAATTAGAGGAATGCTTATTCTGAGTCTGGGTGTCTTAGTGCAAATGAATTAAATTTCTAAAGCCCCCGCGATACAAGAATCAAATTTCTTAAAGATACTCTTTTAACTTACACCACACACTAAACCTATATTTTGTAACGAAAAAAGAATCTGTGAAAGTGGGTCGTCGATATCCTTCATCTACTACGCATTTGGAGTTGAGAATATCGCGAGCATTCATCAAACACGGGTTTTATACCTTGGTAAACGAAATGCATAGAGTAAAGATGTTTTAAAGTCAAAGATTTCAAGCAATAGTGTTATGAAGCTACGAGTATGTTTTGCACATATTTTGTTTTTAGAATTACTGTTCTTTCCATTCAAAACAATTGAAGTAGGTGTAATGTGCATTATAAACTCAATATATTGTGTTATTTATTTTGTTACTGGCCAAAAACAGAGATAATTGGTTGAAGTGTATTTTTATGTGTTACCTACATTTTTTTGTTAATTTTAATTTAAACTGTATGTTTACATTTTCATGATTGTATTCGAAAGTGGGTGTTTTGTCAGATGGTCCTTTTAAGTGATATTTGAAGAAATTCTTAAATTTTCTTTCGTATTTTTTGTATCATCTATCACCACTATGGATAACATAAAGCATTTCATATCCCTTAAGGCATTTTACACCATAACTTTCACTTTTCCCATACGTTACCGATATTTCGCACCAAAGAGGTATGATGGGGTGGCGGCCGACGCAGCGGGGGCTGATTTATGTCAATATTTATATCGTAACATGAATCATAGGCCGCTGTTTACTTTAATAACCTTTATCTTAAGTGATTTTGTGATTTTTGTAGAGCTAATGTTAGGGAAAAAAAAATCAGTTAGTTCAATGAAAAAAATGAGGTTGGATAATACTTTTTTTGTAAGAAACTTTGCGAATGAATTATATTTTTTGATTTATTGAGTTGTTTTTTATAGAATTCTTATGAACTAGGATTCTATACGTTAATCTTGTGTCTCTAGAAATATCGTATTTTTTTACTATGGTGCATCACTATTGCAGTCACGTAGCCAAAACATTCTAAATAACCGATATTAATTATAAGTCCAAGATTAGTCTTAGCTTGTGAATAAAAGGCATCTCTGTTAAACTCTGATAATTTATTGCAACGATAAAAAAAAATCTACAAAACAGTTACATACAAAATCATATGGTCGATGATATATCAGTATAATTAATCTATACGCTGTAAATAACCTAAACACCGATCTATAAATACATTGATACTGACAGCTATATTTCATTCACTTTAAAATACAATTTATAACAAGGTCATATATATGTAACAGCTACGCAGCGTAACCGTGACATTGTACTCGTAGCTGTAGCGCATCGCGTAGCGTTTGACGTCATTGCTACGAGATCTACGTAGTTGTAAATTCGCGTTGGCTGGTTTTCGTTTTCGAATAAAATTGTTGGAAACAGAACTTTGAGATTTATACACTCATTTTACAGGATGTGTGGTTAGTTATCTCTCTTTTTAAGTTAGTTCAGAGTTACTGATTTTTGCCGTATTTTTGCTTTTATTTCTGGAATAAAAATGGAAAGGATTCAAAGAGTTGAAATCTCATATTATGACGTCTGAATGCATTTTTTTCTGTGACAAGTGACAATACTACTCCTTGTAGTATGTAACTAAGCTTTTACTGTGTAATCAGCCTTATTTACTTCCATTTGATTCACTATCTTTGATTCGTTACATTATTATCTCTGTATGTTTTTTTTATTTATTTTTATGAAAGAAAAATACGTTTCGAATGTTTTATAGAAATATAATAATATCTGACGGACTGATTAGTTCAACACCTAAATTATACATCGATTATTTTAAATTGTAAATTATAAAAAAATGACTTATGTAATCTCTCTAGATTACTACACTATTTCATCAATAAAACAAAACGACAAACTAACAAACAGATATTAAACAGATTCAACCATTACTTCGCGATGGCCTCAGTTTCGTCTATACGGCCATACGGCTATAAGGCTATAAAGCTATGAGGCTATTGAAAGCCGTAAAGGTCGGCTACTGGCTATAAAGGTTAGCGGTAATAACCTTGTGGCCGGCAATAGTATTCAGTAGTTCACAGTTTCGAATGATGAGATAGCTTCTGCGAATTGGTTTAGATAGAAGGTTTGATTGAACGAATGTAATTATAGTATTGTGATTTTATGAAGCCTTCGAATGTGGTTGTTGAGCTCTGTTTTTTTTAGATAGAGTGGTTTAATATTAAATTAAGTGGAAATGAATTACAGGCATGTTATAAGAATCTTGAAATACAGATTGCGATTTTTTGTACCTGTTAATACGTTTAGTGTAAATATGTATAGCCAGTGTGGAGAGTTCAATTTGAACATTTGGTCGTCTAGTTAATAACAACTGTTGCATTGTGTCAATCGTAAGTTTGGAAACTACTTAAAAATAATCAGTGATTATCACTTTATTATTAACAACACCAGTCCTGAATAACCTACTGCTGGGCATAGACCTTCTTTTGTTTACGCCATTTACCTTTACCCCTTAAATCACTAATATTTTATTAATTGATTCTGTACAGCTTATCACTTGCAAATAACGCACCAAATATAGAATTTCAATGCAGAAATCACAGGCTAACTTCCTCTTCACTGACTTCAAAATATATTTCATAATCGAATAATGCAATATTATATAAAAGTCGTCACCTTTACACGCCACCCACGGTCACCGTACACGTTCCATACGAAAATGTCAAAGAAATTCAACATGCGACATTCAAATAAGTATTCTCAAAGTAGTTTGTTATATGTTGAACTCCGCCCAAGCACGCTAGTGCTAGAATTATAAGAATAGCAACACGTGTAAACTTTTTTAAGAAACCTTTAAATATCTGAGGCTCTACCATTAAGTTTTAAAGTAATATTGTTATAGCAAAGTTATAGCAAACTAACTGTTTCCCGCGCCAATGGTGGTTATAGCTGTCATAGTCAGTTAAAAAGTAGCCTATGTGTTAATCCAGGGTATCAACGAACTTCATATCAAACTTCATCAAAATTGCTTCAGCCGTTCGAGCGTGAAAGAGTAACAAACATACATACATCCTTACAAACTTTCGTATTTATAATCTTAGTAGGAAAAAAAGTAGATTTTCAACATACATCCTTACAAACTTTCGCATTTATAATCTTAGTCGGATATGTTAAAAATTCGATGTTTGTTTACAGCCACTTCCTTCATATTTTCTATTCTATGCCTACATTTAATAGTTCAATTATTCTGTCAACAAAGTGACAGCAAATTTGTCGTCGAACTTTCCCTATTACGTAAGGCTTTACCACTTTGATTCCCCTAAACAGCAATTATGTTTCAATAAGAAATAATCCTTTAATTACACAGACAGTGATACGCCACCTGTTTTCATTCCCAAGTGCGTATTAATTATTACTATTGGCGTATCATGCTATCGGAATGTTGTCATATTTTTCGATTTCTGGAAACTCTTTTTTTCAATCACTTATAGTTTATTTGAAGTTTTGTTTGGCTGTTAGGGGTTTTTTGTCTAAAATATTATTGTAGATATTTTTTTTGTGAAAAGCTTTTTGTCACTATGCCAAATCATGTTCATGGAAAGTACTCGTATCTTAAGAAGAATAGTTTTGAGAAGTGAGAAGAAAATAGAAAGTACTTTTGCACCATTAAAGCACAAACTTTAGTCAGCTATAGTGAAAGGAAAACATACAATGTTGAGCGCCGTTTCACTTGCAC
Source organism: Chrysodeixis includens (assembly GCA_941860345.1). NCBI lineage: Eukaryota > Metazoa > Arthropoda > Insecta > Lepidoptera > Noctuidae > Chrysodeixis > Chrysodeixis includens. The sequence continues at coordinate 3,174,406 of OW796115.1, forward strand.
TAATCCAGTAGCTTTACTATGACACTCATAATATTACAAGCCACAGTCAAATATAGTAATATAAAGGAGAATGCGGGTCCTTCCATAATCATTGTCCCTTGGGGCATGGTAGGGGTGCAGTACTAAAACCCGCATTGTTGTATAATAGTCCCATAACATCTGACGTAAGTTGTATGAGTGCATCGTAAACTATGGGGCTCAGGTGTAAGCGTGGGTGAGTGACCCAATTGCTATGGAAAAGACAAGATAAACAAAGAAGAAACTACAAAGAGTTTTTTTGACTGCACGGATAGTCGAGAGGTCACTACATCAATTACCAATGTGCGTGAGGTGTCGCGGTTTCTGTCCCCGCGTAGGACAAGAATTTGTGCGATCGACAAAGACTTGTTCTGACTCTGGGTGTGTCTGTGCATGTGAATTGAACGTCTGTGAAACCCACCGCGATACAAGGATTATCCCTAGTGCTGGAGTCGTTTAAAAAAAATGGAAAGATGAAACTACCAAGAGTATTGCAGTTGTGGAAATATGTTGCAGTTCATCACGCACCATACTGGCCGTATCCTACAATAATTATAATGATATCCCTTTTGACTTCCTTCAAAATTACCCAACTCCGAAACTACCAAATTAAAAAAAAAAAACAACAAATTCTCACTCAACAGGCACAAAATGTCTGATAAAATCAATTCCGTTCCCATGATCTTGCTTTTATAAAGTAGATCCAAAATTCTTACTCGGATCCACATAAAATACGCTTTGGAAGCAATAAGGGGATTTGATACAAAGGCAAATTGAGATCTTTGTGCGTATATGGGATTTGTGACTATTGTCAACGTCATTTAGAAGTTTTTTGGAAAATGTTTCGTGAAAAGAGGTTTCTCTCAATTGGTTTTCCAGTGTATCCTTGTACGGGGTTGTTGTTAAATGGTGCTTATAAGATTTTGTTGTTCTTTTTCAAGCTATGGTGCTGTCGATTTTCTGTCTTACGGGTTTCAGATAGATACTGTAATTTAAATAGAGTGACAACCTATTTAACCTCTACAGTCAGAGTAACCCTGTATCCTATAGGTTAAAATTGCAATGTGTTTTTCCTAAAGTGTTTTAACCTACATCGTCCAAACGCGGTTATGTTTTTGCAAGTTTAACCGACGTTCAAGCGGATAAAGTCGCGAGCTACAGCTAGTCAGACCTAAAGCTAATAGTAAACCTAATGCCTTCTGACGCCCTAATTCTTCATGTAGGGTTTAAATAAAAAAAAGAGATATACATGCTATTTAAAAAAAAAAACTATAGATTTTTCATACCCCATACTCTAACACACTCCAAAAGCCAAGATAATTAAGAAAAAAGGATTTATATGGCCACTTAAACGATGGGTTTGGAGGCTCATTAATAATGCATGGTCAGTAAACCCTTGCGTTTATCTCCTTTATTATTTAATGCAACCCTCTAAAATACGGGTCTGTACGACCCTTGTTCGAAATGTACCGCATCACCTAATAGACGCAAACGGGCCTGAATAATCAAAACTATCGTCCGTCAAATTCTAGAAGTGCTGTTTAATAGTTCTTGTATTATATATTGGTTGGTTTTGGATTAAATTTGTGAGAAATTTGTAGTTTCTGTTATAGCTGGATAGCTTTATGTTACAATTGTGTGACATAGTGAGAAAAACAATCGTACTAATGTTATAAATGCGAAAGTTTGTGTGTATGGATGGATGGATGTTTGTCACTCTTGCATACTTAAACGATTTGGATACAATTGCTGTTACACTGAATAACAAAGGCTACTCTTTAGCCGACTGCGAAAACGTAGGTTATGCAGTTATAGTCGACATTCACGCGAATATTTATACAACCATAATTAAAATTTAATAATATATCTGATTTGACTACATAATAACAAAAACGTAATTAGCAAAAATAAACTTAAGTTATTTTAATGTAAATGAAATATCCGTTTTAAATCTATTTAAGTCGTAACGACACAAGGATTAAAATGTGTAACGTATTTTTCCCTTTGCTTTAAAAACATCTCTATATAAAAACTCATCAGAAATGTTAGACCGGAGTTAAGTTATAACTGCAGGTCAAACGCGATATCTGTTCTTCCTGTTCCTGTTCCGTAAAAATAACAGTTCACAATATCTGTTACTAAATAACAATCAATTATTTTTCTACGTACTGTTTGTCAGTATGATGGGGTAACATGCTATATTAAACCACGCGTATTGTTTTTAATATTGAGTAGGAGAGCGATGAGTACCGCTGAGTGATCGATATTTATAAGAACAGATACAAGTTACTCGCAAAAACAACTGTTATTCGCATACTACCTGTGATTCTGTCTGTTATGATAAATACGCCTCATTCCCATTAGACACGGCCTCCGCTAGAACAATCACGTACAATATACTACGACTAGTACAGAACGTTATAAACAGACTTGTTGTAATAAATACTGTGAGTAATAACCGGGCTATCGCGAGCCAACACCGGCTTCCGAGCCGCACTTACAACGCTGATAAGCCGTTATGAACAATATGTAGGATAAGTATATAGTGTGTGAACCAGTTGTAGGATACGTAAAAATGAGTATTTTTTGTTGTTATTTGTCAAAATTTAGTTTTGATTACTAGATTTAGTCTGAGTCGAACTCGTTCTAAGTTCGATTCGTGATCACACGGTATCTGCTCGTGTTTAAGAACTCCGGTTGGGTCCGAAACTAGTTGGACTAAATATGCGTGAGTAACCCGTTAACATAGAATTATGAATCCACCTCAAAATAATTATTATAATTATGGGTTTAATATAAATAACTGTATGTCTTAAGATTTTTTCTCGAAGTAAAAAACAATCTAGAAATGAATCCTCCCTTAATCCAATATTAATTTACATTACGATAAAATAAAGATCTTAAAACATATTTACTCCACACTTAATATTGGTCTAGACTAACTGAATAGAATTTGTGTCTCAATTTAAGGTTACCTAGATTACCATAAAGGTCCTCTATCCTAACAGTATATATTAACTCAAACACTAGGTGTATTAGTCCTTAACAAGAATACCTATATTACAGCCCTAAAAGGGTCCTTCCTATATCTCCAAGTACAACTGTTTTTAGAATGACAGGTCTGTTGGTCTAGTGGTTAGTGGCCCTGACTGCTATACCAGATGTCGTGGGTTCGATCCCCAACCAGGACTAATGTTTGTGTGATGAACACGATCATTTGTGATCATCATCTGCTTAGCTTGGGATCAGATGGCCGTGTGTGGATATTGTCCCAAGATATTATTTATTATTTATTTGTGGACGGTACATAATAGCGATAGGGCTGCCCACCTTTAGCATTTAAATTCCATCAACAGCACTCGGTAAACGTTCGTCAGTGCTACACTCTCGTGACTGTAATAGTATGGTGCCACAATCCTATAGCGTAGGTATAACTTGCGTTGCGCATTTCTTTCACGAAGATTTCATACTGTACATATTATTTTACTGCGATAATACCGATTCATTCACAACGAAAATCACAGCACAATTTCCACGTTTAAAGCTAAATTAAATAAGAAATTAAGCTCTAACAAATAATGTATTGCGTTATTTTATACGCCGATACTGATCTTGCTATGTTTCGGCCGCCTAATACCGCATAAATTAGGTGCGTGACATTGTTCTAACGTAGTTTTATTAGTATAGTACTACAAGTATGCGACATCATTAAAAATTGGGAAAAAAGTCTAAATGAAGTATTGTTATTTTTTTACGATTCCCGCACTAAGGAATTTGATTCTTATATCGCGGGGGGTTTCACAGACATTCAATTCGTAGCAAAGACTCTCAGACTGAACAAACAATTTGTGTAGATTGCACAAATTCTTGTCCTACACGGGGATCAAACCCGCGACAATGCGGCAGTAAGCCGTGCCCCTTGCCACAGGTAGATGAGAACACTCCAGTGGTATTAGCCGGCAAGAGTCCGACACGTCCCGCCCGTCGACCCCTCGACGGCGGATAGTCCATAAGGATTTCCACTGGGTAACAAAAAAAAGAGCAAAGGCCTTCCATCCTTCCTTCCACCTATCACGGCCTATGGCTAACAGGAACCAATTTTGAAAAAAGGCCTAAACTACCCATTCCTAATTTACTAACATTGGATATTACTATCCATACCCAAAACAAATTCAATCTAGTTACAGCAGCATCACAGTTACACATTGTTACCTGTCAAGGCACTCATGGGAGCCAATACAAACAGTTAGCAGACGGGCGTAATCTACTGAACTAATGTAACTGTAATCGAATTAGTGAGACCGAAATAGAGGTAGGGTCAGCAAGGAAGTGTGAAAACGATCGTAATAATACAATCGAATGTTGTTAGTAAGATCCAATAAATTATATTTTGACGGGCCTGTTGGTCTAGTGGTTAGTGGCCCTGACTGCTTACCGGAGGTCCTGGGTTCGGTTCCCACTTAGAACAAATGTTTGTGTGTTGAACACGATCATTTAATTTTATTCTGTGTCTGCGTGTAATTTCTTTATAATGTGCATGTATTTAGAAATATATAAATATGTTTATTAGTTGTTTACTACTCGTACTTGTTACTTACCACTAGACCAACTGCAGGCCAGTCTGTGTTTAGTTGAATTTAATTAATAAATTACTTATTGATGAATAGTATTAAATTGTATTTGACAGGTATAGGTAATAGGCCTATTACGCCGTCTACCTGTTTTAAACTCGCTGAAAACCAATAACCGAAAGGGCATTGACAATTTTTGGCCGTTTGTTAAGGACCAATCTTGTGCATCGACTTTTTTGTTGACGTTACATGTATACGAAGCCGTGGAGAAATAATTGCACGCAATCCAAACTTCATAATACTCTTGCTCAGTATAGGTTTTGTTCCTCAAAGGTGTAATTTAGAATAGGGTAGAAGACTGGCTACGAAAAGCAAAAATATATGTTCTTAGACCGAATAAGAATTTGATACTTAATGTGAAATGTAGCGACATATTTATTTCTTTGGAAAAAAACGTACTAGTATGTACAAATATCAAGAAACAAAAAAAGACAATGCTTCAATTCAGTTAGGTAATTTAAAAAAAAAACCTTTACTTCAATAGTAAGATGGCTTAAATCTATGATACAACAATTTTGAAACAATAGTACATGTTGAAGTCATGCAATTTTCATCCTGAAAAGCAAAAACAAAATATAATAGGCTTTCACTGTTATCATTTATCTAACATAACAGTAAACCGTCGATAATCACAAGATTTTGACAACAAAAAAAAAACATTTTCTCCACCTGCAACATTAAATCTGTACCTACCTTACTCGAAGCTACCGTTACTAAATGCACTTACATACCGCAACAATCTTATCTAGAAGTAGACTTGCAAGTCACATTTTTGCCAAACCATTTTAGGAATCTCCGCAAACCGAATCGTGCAGGCATCCACGAAACTTGTGTTCGCAAAACTATTCTCGGTATTTGTTACGCCATTTGCATAGACAAGCGAAGTCGCCGACTTTAGTAGAGTTAATGTGTATAGGAAACTAGATTGGTAGGTATGGATTATAGGCTATTAAGTATAGAGGGATGGATTAAAGAAAGACTTGTCTTGTAGTGTTAAAAGGCATATTTTAAACCTTATTTAGAAATTCTTTCGCCTATTTTACTAAAATAATTCTCAATAAAATATGATATGGCTTCAAAGAGTGTTGCTTGCGAGATGACGTCAAATAGGAACGTGTGGAAGAAGACATGCTGCGCTGACCCCAAATAATAATAGGGATAAGAGCAAGAGAATGATGATGATAAATTATCAATAAAATGTAACTTAACTTTGAATTTTGATTTTAATTGCTATTTTTTTACTTGATGCATATTTGTTCACTCTCAGACGATTTCAAATTTCATTTTCAACAGTCATATTCGAGAATGAAACTAGTCAAGAACTCAAAATGTCAAGAAACAAAAATTTGAAGATTTTTTTACTAAGTAATAAATAGATAATATTCAAACTCAACATTTCCACAACGCCATCTAGTCTCAAATTAGGTATACGAGAGTAACTTGTGTTACTACTAGACAACTGATAAACATACTTAGGTATATTTCTAATACATACTTTACACCCAGACACAGAACAAATGATCGTATTCATCACACAAACACTTGTCCTGGGTGGACCTGGGTCCTGAATCGAACCCACGACCTCCGGTATAACAGTCAGGGCCACTAACCACAAGACCAACAGGCCCCTCAAAAGACAGTTTCCCAAACTTCTGCATACATTATCAATAGCATTAACAAGTTTAACACCGTTACCTGAGACAAGATAACAGTTCGTACAGGATCCAGTAGATACGCAAATATAATTACGCAAACGAAGAGCCCTTGTATTTGCATATCATAATCCTGATTAAGGTAGCGACTAAGATTGAAATAGTTTTAATGCGATGAAGACTTCAAACTGGGCGAGCTTCGGTTTATTAAGTGCGTACACAGTGTGTTTACGGAGACCAGGGGACCAGTTTGTTTTTTGTTTTGGTAAGACGGGGGGATTTCCTGAATCCTTATGGACACCTAGATAGGTGTCCATAAGGATTCAGGAAATCCCCCCGTCTGACACTGCCCACTTCCTTCCCCAAGAAGATTCTTGGGGAAGGAAGTGGGCAGTGTCAGACTCTTACTGACTAAACCTGAACCACCATGGAACGTCTCCTGCGATTTGTCGGTGCACGGCAATGCGTAACACTAGCCGTTACGCCGTGGCCGAAATCGGTTCAAACATTATTATTATTTGCTACGTTGAATATTAACAATAAGTATCTTAATCCCTCTCTTACAGTACAAACAAATCTCTTTTGACTTTAAAATAAAAAAAATAGATAAAAAAACTTTTTAAGAAAAAGCTTTTATTTAAACGCTCTAAAAAGAAGAAAATAAAATATTCCTTTTGGATTATACTAACAACTCCTCATTATACACAATTTATATATAATAATAAAAGCTTGTCGCTCGATTTACCACAAATTATTATGATATAAAGGAATGTTGATAGGTATGTAAACCTCGCGACAAGCTTTTATTATTATATATAAATTGTGTATAATGAGGAGTTGTTAGTATAATCCAAAAGGAATATTTTATTTTCTTCTTTTTAGAGCGTTTAAATAAAAGCTTTTTCTTAAAAAGTTTTTTATCTATTTTTTTTATTTTTTACTTTTTAGTTATCGCTGGATTTAGAATAACGACACATTCTTTTTTCAAATTATAATTACTCTCAAAATGCCCTCTCATTTGATACCCATATTGTAGAAGTAGACTAAAGGTAACTATTCCGCCATCCTGCATGGTCCGCCATATTGGATTCAGAATGACGTCATATGCTTTTCCTAGTTACTCTTAACAAGCCCTTTCATTTGATACCCATATTGTATAAGTGGATTAAATATAACTGTTCTGACATCTTGTATGATCCGCCATATTGAATTTAGAATGACGTCACATATCTTATCATATATTGTCATCCAAACAAAATGCGTCCACAAAATTTCAGCACAAACGGTTGAATATATCTACTTCAAAATTGAGTTCCAAGATTTCACCCGAACACACAAATATCCATACATTGCAAGTTAAATAAAAGCTTTTAAAAAAAACATCATAAACGGTTTGGTTTCCTTTTTTAAACGACACTCGCACTAAGAAATTTAATCCTTGTATCGCGGGGGGTTTCACAGATATTCAGTTCACATGCACAAAGTCACCCAGACTTAGAACAAGCCTTTGTGGATCGCATCCGCGACACGTCGCGTACAGTGGTAATTGGCGTGGTGACCTATAATACCACTCGACTATCCGTTCAAATTATAATATTACTTACAAATAACAGCGATATTACCAAAATAGTTTTAATAAGCTACGCAAAGGTGAGACTCCAAACGAAAGTTTATGTGGTTCACAATTATTTACTTACCTCCAAAGTTTATCTTACAGTAATTAAATAAATTGATCGGGTTCGAGCACTTTAATGTGGGTAAAGTTTTAGATAGCTTATTGGCTTCCTTGGTTTATTAAACTAATCTTGGTAATAATAGTTGTTCTTCTTCGTTGTTAGGGTTCCGTACTCAAAGAGTAAAACGGAACCATGTTACTAAGCCTCCGCTGTCTGTCTGTCTCCAGGCTGTATCTCATAAACTGTGATAGCTAGAAAGCTAAAATTTTCATAAATGATGTACGATTGTGTGATTTTCCATTATAAATAGGTGGCCGGTGTCAGGGATTCCATTTGGCCGGTTCTTTTTCTTCATTAGCAGACACTCTAGTTTTATTCTTCATGGATGGATGTTTGTTACTCTTTCACGCTCAATATATATATTTCGGCTGAATATATTTCGATGAGATTTGGTATGGAGTTAGCTGACACTTAAGATTAACATGTAGGCTACTTTATAACCGACTGCGTCAGAGGAGGGTCATGTTTTTGCAGCTACAACCAACATAATCAGACACAAGAATATCGCGCGGGTGTAGGCGCGGGCAATAGCTATATCTAGTTGTACACAGCGTACAAATATTCTGATTCTAATTATTCTATTCTGTTTTATTTGAAAAACAATATAATAAAAAATGAAATGTAAAATTACATAATACAATTCTAAAAAATATTTTATTTTTTCAAATAGTTAAGAAACTAGAAATGATACTGTGACATCTGATAAGGGAGAATGGAAGAAAAAAACGTGTTGTGCTGACCCCAAGTAAAATGGGATAAGGGCTGGAAGATGATGAAATAGGTACTTTTTGACTGTATAGTAGGTTTAAGTGACGTCACACGTAGAGACCCAGAAAGGCTTTCCAGTTCGCCTAAATTTAATTACCTTACCCTTTGTTTGATACCTTCGTACACACGACACAATCACATTATGTAGCCATCAATTTAATAGACATGTTAACCCTATAAACGGCGAGGTATTTCGTCTAGCGCCGATCGTAAAGCGGGCCCTTTAGACCCTACTTGATACTTTGTCAGCCATAAACACACGGAAATAAGGTGTCAGCATGACAAGGGTTAATATGGCATAGTAGCACGATTTATTTGACATTTTACGCCTGAAAGTGAAGTAGGGTATTAGTTTGGTGACTTATAGTAATTAGTGAGAAGTTTGAGGTAAATTAAACAAAGCAGACTGTTGTTTATACCAGGCTTTAACTTGGGCGAAAGTTAATGAAATGGTGCCATATCGTGGGTGGTGGTGAATGCGAAAGCGAGCCCGTGTCCTGGCCATATACAGATGGTTTTAACGGGTAGAAGTCCGATACATACCCCGTCGACCACCCGATGGAGGATAGTCCGCGAGGTTATCTTCTGGCACAAAACAAAAAAAAAAGAATCACAATTATGATTGTCTTGGTATGAACATGTGATGAGACTCATGTGACTAAGAGAGTAATGGGTATGAATGTAGATGGATGGAGAGGAAGAGGAAGGCCAAAAGAAGAAAAATTGGATGGATTGTATAAGGAAAGACATGAATGAAAAAGGAGTAAAATATGATCCTGTGGCGTCTGATAAGGGAGAATGGAAGAAAACATGTTGTCACAAGTAAAATGGGATAAGGCCACTATACGGTGCAGGTCACCGCCTCTTCCATGTCTTTAATACCGTTAGTTAAAGAGGTGGTAGGCCTTCTGATACCCTTGTTGAATCGCCACAGCCCCCTGCAATGCGGGTAGCAGCCCTTTCACAACAGCAATCCTGCATCAAGGGCAAATTTAAGTACAGGTAGTAACTAAATATCCGGAAAGTTAAGAATGTAATATCCTCTCACTTAAAACGACACAATGTAACTGCTTGTCATGCCACTTCGTTCAGGGGACCATCACCTCTTAAAGCAAAACTGTTGCAGTTGTTGTGAAAGCGTGATAGCGCTTTATGGTATAGAGCGGCGTCTCTCTTCCACAGTGCAAGTCTTACTTTAAGAGGTGTGAGGTTCGCAGGTAATGACAAACTTTTTTCATATTCGGGAATTCATTTCTGAATTGATATGTGGGTTTTACTCAATCACACACACGTATCAAGCTACTGCTATGGTGCGCTAATTGCTGTCGTACAAATAAATAAGTCAAAATTCTCGATGCACTATGCTCCAATGTATTGTCCAGCCAAATCTGTAGATATTTGAGGTTTACTATTCGTTTTCTATTGTAATGGTATGTAACATTGTCTCCAGCGAATTTTAAGGTGAAACCCTTACTATAATCTTAATCACCTCTTTCACCACTATAATAAGAAGGTAAGTAAAAGACAACCGACGACGTCACATACGTTTCGTCAATGGCGCTCCTCCATTTTAACGCATACATAGGTACCTCAGGAGATGACTAACACTTGCGCTCATATTAAACTGAACTGAACATATACCTTCTTTTGTATCCCAGTGGAAAATCTTCATGGACTACCCTCGTCAGGGGGTTGACGAGGGGGTGTGCCGGACTCTTACCGGCTAAAACCACTGGAGCATCCTCATCTGCCTATGGCCGGGGGAACGGGGTTCGCTTTCGCATTCACCGTCAAACTGAAGATACCTAATTTTATCCAAGAATAGTAGCTAATGGACCGTTGGATTTATATAAAAACCCGTTTAATACTTCGGATCTAAATTAAATAAAGATTTTCGCCAACAATTTGATTCAAATTTTGGCACAAATACCTTCAGAATTACGAGTGTGTAATTGGAGTCTTGTATTAATACTATTTGTAATTATAATATCAACATTCCTAGCGTGTATTTACACGACATCGGCGTTAATTAAAGTCTATTAAATTTAATCTTCAGTACATCTGTCGGTTCCGTTTCAAGTTGGCCCTACCAACGGTTTTCTCAGTTCGAGTAAAACTCGGAACATGTTTATTTAATTTTAAGAATGTTTGTGTTAACGTTTCAATTCGAGTCTTTCAGTGGTACCGAATAATAAAAATACTTACTGAGTAAATCAATTTTGAAATTGTCTTGGTGTAGTGTTCGGTACCTTACAACTGAACTAAAAGTCTTAGGTTTGATTTCCACCAAGAACCGACACTTGTGTAATGAGCTTAGGCGTGGTGTGCGTAAAAAACAACACATCACATTTTTTCACTTATTTCCCGCTTAGGTATATAAATTTACTTTTAAGTTAGAAAAAAATACTGCATTTTGAAACTACAAATACTATTACTTCTACTTACTCTCCTACCAAATAGGGTTGTCAAATGAAGTCTTTTCCGAGAAACCAAGTAGGGCTGGCAACGATAAGAAAATCCAATAATGTAGTGAAGTCGAAATCAGTGGCACGTACGTTCGACAGTTTACTTTACAACACACGCAATCGTTTTCTGAAAACTAATTTGGAATTCCGCGGGTATTGCGAAATTTTTAATGCGGTTCCACTTCTTACAAATAGGGATTTAGGGTCGAAACAATAAAGAAGTTGGTTTTAAGAATTCTGTTGTACGTATACAGTCTGATTTTGTTACTGAGCTTTTTTAGGGTTGTCAGGTGTCTGATTCTTTTTGTCGAAATGCGTAATTGGTTTAAAAAGAAAATTTATCATACAACTTTTGATTCACGTATTCTGATCTATGGTCACAATATTAAGATTGTACTTTGGATACTTTATCGTTCGTATCGTTTTTATAACTAAATAGGGACCCGCCCAAGCTTTGCATGGGTGAAGCATTCTATCAATTAAATTAGTCACATCAAAATCCATTACGTAGTTGTAAAGATATTAGCGTACATAAGGACAGACAGCAAAAAGGGACTTTGTTTTATACTATTTAGCAATGTATAAAAGTTACATTTTTATTTCTTAAATCGACTTATTATTTTTAATTCATAGAATGAATATTGAAATTGATTGTGGGTATAAACTGTTAAATAACAAAAATTAATAGAGTACCTGTACAGTCACTACAGAGTTTCAGATACTGTACTCTAGTCTATCTATCTATCTATTACGGTACTGTAGAGTACATTAGAGTAGAGATAAAGTTATTATCATCAAGTTACTGACAACCCTAGCCGCCGCAATACTTCCTAAGCTTGGTTTATATTTACATAGGTCTGAATCGATTGCATTTTTCATTTGCGCTCAAGGGGCAATAAGCGGTAAATGTACGGGCTATGAATAGAACGAAGGTATGCAAAGACTGACTAGTTATTAGTGTAGGTACGTCAATATTAGGTATTATCATAAAGTTGTATGTAAGTAAAGGGGTAAGCAGAAGCGTCGAGATGTAAGAAAATGGTTGAATCAAAAAACATGAGACAGTGTTTGCAATAAAGAAATCCAACTAATATTATTAATGTGAAGGTTTGTGAGTCTTTCACGCTCAAACGACTGGATAAATTTCGATGAAATTTTGTATAGAGTTAGCTGATACCCTGGAGCACAGTCTACTTTATAGCCTACTGCGTCAGTGAGGAGTAATGTTTTTGCAGTAGCTATAGTCCATATTTACGCGGGTTACGGCTAGTAAAATATATAGGAGATAGGTTTAAAGTATGTATTGCACTCAACAAGCAGACTTTAGTCCTTAATTAATTAAAATCAAAAGTTTTTTGTGCAGCAATTGAAGGCTAATATTTATATTGTCACCTTACCTATTTAATAAGCCTTTTTAACCCATTAGACCTTAAAACGCTTACATTAAAGTTCAATTTCCATTGATCTCGACACATCTCTCTCGAATCTCATGAGAACTAATAGTAAGACCTCCATCTGTTATCTAGTACACACAAATGTATTATACAGATTTGTGGTTAGCAGTTATGCCGAACGTTTGATATATCTCTGCTTGTGATCCGTTTGTTCTATACTAAGCTGGTATGGGATAAGCTTTGATATTTTTGAGTGTATTGAGTGGAGTGTGCTAAATTGTATTGTAGGTATGATACGATAGGTAATTATTTTTGATAATTAGATTATGTGTTCTCCGACATAATATTTAGTCGAATTAAAATCGATTGTAAAATGTTCCTTCGTTCAAAAAAGCCTGTTTAATTTAGGAGTTGATGTTCTGATGACGTAATAATGTTAAGCTACCGCGAGAAAGATGTGACAGCGGGCTATAGATATAATGATTAATGAAGGTTTTTTGCACTCACTTTTAGCTTCCTCTGCGTTTTTTTATTTAAATAAGTCCTCAATTCTCTATCACATCAAGTTTCATCTCTGCTTTGCTTCGTACCCCTAACTAAATCCTATCTAGAGAAAAAACAAAATCGTGAAAATACAATATCACACTCATAGTTATTCCATTTTTACTCAAACGTTTTTCTGTCTGGTCAGGTTGTACAATTTTGTTTGAATTCAGCTTTTCAGCTAAAGCCATGTATCGACAAAATTCTTCCCAAAAAAAAACAAAACAGCCACAAAGACATCGAGAAAACAAAAACACGTTCATTTTCATCTTAAGAACAAGGAAGAAAAACAAAAACAAAGCGTAATGCAAATACCTCATCCTGTAAAAGTAATAAGTGGCAGATGAGAGAAATGGGTCGTTAACATGATACATAGGGAAACTTCACAATCTGTCACCGTTTATATTGCAATTCCGAAACTTCACTCCACTAACACAGTTCCAAGGAAACGGTGGCTGACTTGTTTTATGGCCTGCAAAACGTTTCACGATAGTAAAGCAGTTTTTAAATTATTGTTTTGGTAGTGATAAAATTGTGTTCAATCCTTTAAAGTGTGACGATAATGTTTGAAGATAGTGTTTTGGCAGATTTAAATATTTGTTTTGGTAGTCATTAAATTGGCGTATTACCTACAATAATAAACTCATTAGATATGGTATTTTTTTAAAGTCACCATAATGACACAATCTACGATACATTATTGTACTTTTAACAAACAAAGTGTTGTCCAGAAAATTTTCGGTGGACAACAATAAACAACTAAGTTAATTATGCATTTTTCTTCTGACAACTATTCACACACACAAATAATTAATTTTAATTTGTTGCCATGAATTTTGCCACAACATTCAAATAGGCAATTCGACAAGAAGACTCCAACAACACTATTTCCTACTTAAAAACAAAACTTAAAAAAAAAACTTTTTCCCGTTACTTTCCTTCTGGAAGAAACGCAATATCATCAGTAAACACGACAAGATTATAAACTCCACATGTCCTCTTCCAGGTATGGATATTCGGCGACGTCTGGTGCTCAGTATGGCTCGCTGTCGACGTGTGGATGTGCACCGCCTCCATACTCAACCTGTGCGCGATCTCCCTGGACCGCTACGTGGCTGTGACTCGCCCCGTCAGTTATCCTAGCATCATGAGCAGGAAGAGAGCTAAGGCGTTGATCGCTGGGCTCTGGGTCCTATCTTTTGTGATCTGTTTTCCACCGCTGGTCGGCTGGAAGGATAAAAAGGTGAGGATTTAGGCTAGTCATTTGTTTATTCCTAAGTTGTGTTGGTCATCATGCATTCGTCATTCCCCTACTCTTGTCTCAATTATTATTTGGGTTCGGCGAGTGTCTTCTTCTTCCACACGTTCCGTTACGTTTTTGTTGGTTAATATCCGCCACATTGTTTTTTTGTCATCATGTTGGTACTAACCACCGTGACGAAATATCTCTAAAATATATTTGGTTTTTTGAGTATCCTTATTTACTGAAACGATTAATTTTACAGTAGATTATTTCGAACAGCAATTGAAAGGGGTCGTCGTAAGAGATGAGAGATTAAAGATCTCCATTTACATAGTTCATTCTGGACCTCATTTTAGTGTTCATCCAGTTTCAGATCTGTTAAATCTCTGATATTATTTATAGACTTTGATGTTGTAGGCCTGTTATTCAATTATGTATGTTTAGTATAGATACCTATTATTGTGACGTGACTCTGTATTTTCGGTGTGTATTTTTTTCTGCTTTCAATTTTGTTCGCAGGAAATTTTTCCTTGACTTTCTTGGGATGATAAGTAGCTTATGGCAGGGTTTAAATAATTTCCATACCAAATTTAGGACGCGGTTTATGGAAATAAATGAAAAAGAATAGAATACAAAACACTTATACTTATGTTGGGTGAGAGTTTTATTCTTGTACTATGGTGCGGAACTAAAAATCATAAAAAATTTTGTTAGGTCTAATTTTGACATTTATCATTTTCAAAATGGGAGTGAAATGTTAATACCAGTTGTAGAAAAGACTTGTTTCAATAAATTCAGTGAAAAAAGCAAAAACAATAATGAAATTCTACTTAAATTGATTTTGAAACCCATGCAATACACCAGATACATAGACGGTACCTAGAAGTCGACATTCATATTTTTTAAACGACTCCTACAATAAGGAATTTAATCCTTGTATCGTGGAGGGTTTCACAGACATTCAATTCACATGCACCGAGACACCCAGACTCAGAACGAACATATTATGTGGAACGCACAAATTATTGTCCTACGCGGAGATCGAACCCGCGACCTACCACTATACCGATATACCACTCGGTTATCTGTGCAGTCAAAAATCATTCTTCACCTTCCTCATCCAGCTCTTGTTTAACCAAAAACAATTGTTTCCAGCCCGAAGAAGCAGACACCAAAGAAGGCTGGGCCCCCAACCCTCCATGCGAGTGGACCTGTGAGCTGACCAACGATGCTGGCTACGTCGTGTACTCAGCTCTAGGCTCCTTCTACATCCCTATGTTTGTGATGTTGTTCTTCTACTGGCGGATCTATAAGGCCGCTGTGAGGACCACCAAGGCCATCAACCAGGGTTTCAGGACTACTAAAGGTTGGTTCAGTGATTTTAGGTTTTGTGGTTGTTTAGTTAGAGTTCAAAATTGAAAGAGGTTTTTGTTGAGTAAAATTCTGCTTAAAAGTCGGGACCAACGAGAAAGAAATGGAAAAACTAAAAGAGTAATATTCTGGAGAGATAATATTTTTTTCGGAGAGCAGAATAATCTTTTTTACAATGAGAAAGCATCACCTTCATCGAGTGAAGACAAACAAGGATACGCATAGAAACATGTTACACTCTTTTGTTAAGCAGTCGAATAAATAACATCTAAAATGTATTCGGATGTCAAAGCTTACCATGGTACTTACAGCAAATGCAAAAAAAAATATTTGACGAATGAGTACACGAGTACACAAAAATCTAATAAATTATTAGCACTACCTATTGCAGTTCATCATATTGTAGTAACTGAAAGCATGAATTCTGTAAATGACATTGTCGGTACAGAGCTAGACGCTAGTGACGATGATAATCAACACTGCTTGTCAGCTGGCTTGAATATGTAACAGCTTGGATTCCCATGTGCATTGCAATCGAATGCCAGTTGTTGTCGAAATTCATGTAAGGTGTAGAGAGCTATTTGAATGTAGGGATGTTGAGTTATGATGAAGTATTGGTTTCCGATAAAAGTAATTAGATTAAATTTTATATTAGGTTACTATTGAAGCCCATTTAAAACTATAAATCAAAATGCTAAGTTCTTCTCATCTTATTGTCATTTTAGAACCCGGTACCAGGAATTTTCAACAGTCTGTGGTCCGCTAACGTTGCTTTACACATCATTGAAAAATTATACATCATCAAAAGCACAATTCGATGCGGAAAAAAACTCCACATTCGATCTCATTTTTTTTCACGCTAATTAAGTTCAACAAACATTTACCTTAAGGGTATTTTTGCCAATAATGATTACCGTTATTTAAAGGATTAGGATAATGATTAAAATTCAACTTAACATCTTTATTTTCCAGGAAAAGGCATGGGTAACCGTTTCGATGACAACCGTCTAACTCTAAGAATACATCGCGGGAGAGGTTCGAACCGGCCCCACGGCTCTCCACTGTCAAACGCCTCCAACCACTCCACCAGCACATCACTAAGTGCTTCTCCAGAACGGCTAAGAAGGTATCTATAACTGTAATCTTCTTTATACCTCTTAAAGTAAGACTAGTGCAGATTCTAATTCAAATCATTTTGCCATAAGTGTTGAAGGTATCTAGGTCTTAAAGTATTTATATTCCTACTGGGGCTGCGGGATGTTCGTAAGAGTTAGTGGCACTCAAAGGGCTCCAGAAGGAACATAGTGGGTTTTAGTCTGTAAAAGTCTGATTTGCCTCATTTAATGATTTTCTAGGAAGAAAAATAAAGGTATTTCTATTGAGTATAAATATTTTAAGACCTATTATTATTTGTATCGTGTGTGAGATGAGATGTGAAAGAGAGATACAGCTAAACGGCTTGTTGTGTGTTTCTGCATTCTTTAGCTGCAACGATTTTCCTTTCAGAAATTATGGTTGTCTTCTTTTGTTTTCTTCTTAGTTTTGTTTAGAGTGTAAATATTTTGATTCGATGTGATTTGATTTATGTATTAACTTGAACAATGAACAGCTTCTTGATAAATATGGAGAATCTTTACAAACGTTTTCCATATAAAATGTAACTTCTACGATACGACTACTATAAGTCCAGTGTTCGTTCTCGGATTTCAAAAGTAGATACTTTTAGGCAGATATTTGTTATGTCAGTTTGGTGTGCTTCTGTAGGGTAACCCTCTTGGGAGTTTTTTTATAAGTATTTTAGTACCTAATTGTTGTAATTTTTTGTGCTTAGTCTTCTCAAACGGCTTTTATTGCATACTTAAGAAAACTGTTTTGCTTGCTTGCTTTCAAAAGGAGGTGGTTCTGTAAATTGTATGTATGGCTTTTTCTCTTATTATTTTTCCAAATTACTATTACTTTATTATATTTCTCCATATTTGATATCCTTATCGTTATAATGTAATCACCATCCTAAAAAATATATATTTTCTCCCTTTTTAATTCATTATTTGCCTATTTCACCTACACATTTCCCAAAATGTTAACATTAATATAATCTATCATTTCTTCGTTTACTACACCTACCAATTTGCTACCATAATCTTGCTCTATAAACACATCTCCAAAACCATCAGGATTTAAACCACTTCTATCATTCCCAGGCATTCAAGCGCGAGACGAGCTCATGAGAAAGTCAAGATATCAGTATCTTACCCATCATCGGAACAGATATGTCCAGCTCATGAGAACTCGAGGTCTTCGAGCAGGTCGCCCAGCCCTTCACTATACGCGGTGCATTATGAGAGGGATGGAAGGGAACTGACGGAAAGCCGGTTGAGGGTCCGACCGTCACATCATTTAGCTCCAGGGCCACTATATGATGAATATGATGATAAACCTAGGACTACACGGAGGATGGGGAAGAGGAATATTAAAGCACAGGTTAGTGGTACCAACTTTTATTATACTTTAAAATAAAGAATAAAATAGCCCTAGGAAGAAAAAAATGGTTTGAAAGTACAGGGGTTTTTGCTCTGCAGTGAGATAGATGT